>PIJE02000700.1:130901-184516 GCA_002895965.2 Coryphaenoides rupestris | reverse complement strand
AGAAAGAGGGGATTGATGTGTGATCTCGTGATGATCTGACCCTCCCTCCACCCAACCTAACAGCGCCCTCCCTGACACATGTCTGACTTCACTCTGCGTCCCTCTGGATCCACTTCAATGGAGTAATAGTCATCAAATGGAACATTACAATTTATGGATTGTCCTAAAAATGGAAATAAAAAAGTTCTGGCAGGAACTGGCAGGGAAAATGAAAAATATTGCTATTCAGCAGATCTCACAGGTCCCTGGTGAGGACCACTTCCTCTTTGGAGTGGACTGTCGTGCCGCCTCAGCACTTATCTGATTGGATGAAACAGACAAACAGTCTCTGTGTTTCAATAAACAAAGAAACACACCTGGCCTGCACCAAAGACAACAGAAGAAGAAGAAGAGGAGGAGGAGGAGGAGGAGGAGGAGGAGCTAGTTTGACTTCCAGGCAGCCAAGAGGTCCTGTAGTCACACCCCGCGGGCCCACAGTCTATATCTGTGGACCGCTATCATCAATGAATGATTTGTATCTAAGAAAAATGTTTCTCCTGGAAGCGGTAGAGTAAATCAGCCCAGTGCAGTAATTCAGCCGCCCCCCGACCCCCCCGGTGCTGTAAATAGCATCTGCGGTGACTAAATGGCACAATAAGTTAAGGCGAGGGCAATCATTGTGAACATCCATACATAAAGAGAGCTCTGCCGTAATTGGATTGTGTTTATTTTCTTTTAATAATCCAGATGGCAGCAGAGCATGCATGCCATTAGACTTTTACTGCTTTGCCATTTTGTCTGAAGCACTGCAGAGGGCCAGGGGGGCGTGGCGATGGCTTGAGTCATTGCTATGCAGGGTGTTGGGCTGTGGACGCACCGCAATGGAAAGGCCTTCTCTGCGATGCGATTGCTGCTGCTCGTGTTCAACTGGCCTTGCTGTCCATCCACTAGAATAGACCCCCCCCCTGCACTAGTTGCCGATGGGGGGGGGTTTTTGGCACATCACCCCACTAGAGATAGATCCCGTCCCTGCCATTTCTGACGCGAGCACACAACCCTGGTGCACGGACGAGAACGCCCCGAGGACACCAGCACACACACCGCCACTGTTTTGTCTAGGTTTTTTGGTCTTGGTTTTGGGTTTTGTCCATCCGCGGAACATGGCTTTGTTTTGCACACCATTCAGTACTCAGGCAGCACGTGACCTGACACATCTTATGTTGGGCACGTGCACGGTTGTCACCACAACAGCAGCACATATATCAGACGCTACACACACACTAAACCATCTTGAAATGACAGAGACCCGATTTCGCTTATCCATGCTAGCCCCCCTCGTCTTCTGCCCCAATGACTCGTACATGCAAAACTCCGTTGTGCTACATAGTGGTTCTCCTGCGTCATGTGATCCTCTCCAATCCCCTCCTCAGCACACACACAAGTATAATCTCTCCAGAAGAAGAGACACACACACGCACACACACACACACACACACACACACACACACACACACACAGACACACACACACACACACACACACACACACACACACACACACACACACACACACACACACACACATACACACATGTGCTGTGTGGTGTGGTGTGTGTGTGTGTATGTTTGTGTGTGTGTGTGTGTGCGTGTGTGTGTGTGTTTGGCTCTGTGTGCTTAGGGACAGAGTTGTGGGGCATTGCTATTGCCTCAAAGATGGACCTGCATGGATCTTCTAATCACAGATGATGATTATGATGATGATGATAGATATACATACTGCACACGTATACATACTGCGTACCCTTTTCCCTCAATTAATGAGTTTGTGTGTTTGTTTGTATTGTGTGTGTGTGTGTATATGCGTTTGTATGTGTGTTTGTATGTTTGTGTGTGTGTGTATATGTGTTTTGTATGTGTGTTTGTATGTTCCTCTTCCTGTTGTCTCTTCCTTTATGTAGTTATTCCATCCTCAGATCCCCTGAACTTTATTCCACGTTTGCACACGTGTCTCTTCCTCCGCTCTCTGGGATCGTCTTAAATGGAACGCTGGATCAGTGTCAGCAAAATGGACGCCGATCCACTCTGAAATGTCATCCACGCTCTCTTCTGCATCACAACAACATAACGTCTTTTAAACTCGACTCGGAGCTAAGTGCTCAAATGGAAAACAAATTAACTTGGCGCAATACTGCAATATTGTTGGCATGATCCCTGTTCATCTTGTCAACAACTAGCTATATGAGCTGGCTTATCCTAACTCGCTAATTCATAATTATAAGGAACTGTTTCTCCAAAAAAGTGTCTTTCTCTGATTCACTCTTTGGTTCCCCTCCAACTATAGCTGCTATATTGTGAGTTGCACACACACACACACACACACACACACACACACACACACACACAACAAGTCCCAATATTTGGGCAAAATCAGTATGCACAGGAGGAACACATAGTAGTAGTAGTAATAGTAGTAGTAGTAACATAATTTTGTGGGAACTCAACTGTGGGTCCAAGATGTTACTCTCACCTCACTCCCTCTACTCTCCAGATTAGTTCCTATTCCTTATTTTGTGTCCTTTAGCAGATGCTATTGATCCAAAGAGATGTTATTGATTGGGATGTAGTTCTTGCTGAAGGCAGATTGTGTGCATTGGGGAATTGAACCCAGAAACCTCCCGCTGGGAATCAAACACTATTGCGAATCAAACGCTACTCTGGTCAGGTCATGCTGGACGAGATGTGAGGGCAAGAGATCAGAACCAACGTCAGACACCGAAACACCAGGAGAATCCGTTTGCTTGTGTTTCAGATATTGACAGAATCAAAGGTGGAGGAGGCGGTGCAGGAGAAGGTGAAGGAGGCCGAGTAGCAAGAAGAGCAGTGGAGCAGGAGGTCCGGTCGGCCACTGCGCTACCATTACCGCAATGCATTCTGGTTCGGATTTTCTGCCCCAGTTGACGTGATGGCCCGACAGCAGCTGTTGGGTTGTGGCTGTGCAGCTTCTCGCTCCACTGTCTGAACCCTCTTCTGCCCTCTGCTAGCCCTAGCATTAGACTGGTGAGGTATCCCTGTCTGTCCCTTCTTCTGCTAGCGAGAGAGAGAGAGAGAGAGAGAGAGCGAGAGAGAGAGAGAGAGAGCGAGAGAGGGGGAGAGAGAGATAAAGCAACTGATGACAGAGAATTGTGGTTATTGACTGATGCTTATACTGTTCTGTCAAATGATGCTTGTGGTTTTTGAGGGATGGCTGTGTGTTATGCTGATTCAGATATTTACAGACTGGACAGAATGCATAATTCACGGTATTCACTCTACACATCCTATCACAACAACCGCACGCACTCTGTCTCTCTCAGTCTCTCTCAGTCTCTCTCTCTCTCTCTCGCACAACCTGTTTTCTGATTTCTTTCCAGGAGATAATTATAGGGGATGATTCAAAACGGGGATTGGTATGTATTTTGAGTCTAAATCAATGTGCGCGGAGCAAGAACAGGAAGAAACACGATCGTCATGGCCATCGGTGTGACATCTGACCCTACATATGGTCATGTGACTACGCCAAACCCTCCCGTGAACTAGAACGAAGCGTGCCCCCTGGTATGATTGAATGAGTGTGTGTCAAAAACTCTTGTGAGAAAGAGAGAGAGAGAGAGAGAGAGAGAGCGAGAGAGAGAGAGAGTGGGGAGAGAGACACTAGAACCTTCTGTCGTCACGAAAACATGTCTCTATCACTAGCCACCGCTGTTCTCTGACGCACACTGAAGTTGAGGTCTTAACGAGCATTTTAATGAGCGCCTCGTTAACAGCCCCCATTATGATGTCACAAAGGGGGTGAGCAATGTCTATCTGTTTCGTTGGTGGTCCTTAAAGTCCATTATGCCAGCAGGAGGGCTGAATCATTTTCCATTTGACTTTATCTTCCAGCTGTACATGATGGATGGCATGACTTTTAAAGCAGTGACCTCTTCACAGCAATCACACCACAGTATCTAAGGAAGCATATTATTAAGTTCCCATTCGTGGCTTGGTCTGTATTAAAATCTTTTACATAAGCATTTTGGTTTGTGACAATGGGCACATCAGTTATATGTCCATTTGAGAGTTCATAATTGAAAGCTAAAGATACAATGCGTGTGTGGGTGTCTGTGTGTGTGTGTGTGTGTGTGTCTGTGTGTAGTATAGTATAGTATAGTATAGTATATAAATATATAATGATATTCTAAACACTTTATAACTACCTGTAACAACTGTAAATCCAACTAAATTAAGTGTGAAATTCCCTTTAAAAAGCAAATAGATAATATATGGCAGACAAATTCTCATGGAAAACAACCAATATATGTGTGTCCAAGCATAGCCAAATTAGTCCAAATCAATCATATTATATTATGTATATATTGACTACTGTATAAAACAGCGTCAGAAGATCCTCCCTTTTACTCAATGTTATTATTACACAGCCCTCTTCCCACATTGTGCATACATCACTTATATACAGTTTGTGTTTGTTTAGGCGTAGTTATCAGCTATTCTCTGCTGACAAAATCCTCATTCTTAGACCTACAGCCTCCTCGTCTGACAAATCAGACTTTAGATTTATATCTAAAGTCTGCACACGCATGCACAGCACATGCACCCAAACACACACACAAACATACACACACTCACACATACTGTACACACACACTTTCCATGCATAAATACATTCTGTACATGTTGTGGCAAACAGCAGGGAGGCAGGAGGGGAGTACTAATTGAAGGGAGGTATCATTGGCTGGCTCCACCCCCCAAGCCTTATAAGGACTTCCTGTCCATAAACGAGGAAAAGCTGTGGCTCATTACGCCACCAGGGCCTTGCCTACAAAGGGGAGAGCAGACGGCCAGAAGAGGAGAAGGAGCTGTGTGCTGCCCAGTCATGTAAATACCCCCCCCCCCCCCCCCCACCCCCCAATACATTTACATTTTTTGTGTGTTTTGTTCTTGAACTTGGTGGCGTGGAAACTCCACACCCTTGAGCCTCTGCTACAATATACAATATACTGTATATATATACTGTACATATACACATAGTACATCATTTATTTGTTGCCTGGTTTCTTCTTCAAAATCATATTCCGCACATGGGCCCACAACAACATGGAGAGTGACACATGTGGCATGTGTGACTACATTATGTGAGGCCCAGTAACAGTGACTACTAGCACCACGCCTGCTATTGGCTGCAGCTTTCCGCCGAGGGATCGCCAGCTACCATGAATTATAGAGAGGAGACTCTTAGACTCTGTTAGTTCCACTTGGCTTGTCTGACACGACGATGAGGAGCAAGAGGATGATGATGATGCTGCTGCTGCTGCTGTTGCTGGATGCTGAACAACGGCCACATATCCATCCGCCCATGCCTGTCCCCCCTCCCACACACACACACACACACACACACACATGCACGCACACGCACGCACGCACTCACACATGCACACATATGCATGCACACACACACACACACACATAATCCACACACACACCACACACACACATAACACACACACACACACACACACACACACACACACCACAACACACACACACACACAACACACACACACACACACACACACACACACACACAACACACACACACACACACAACACACACATTTAGGGCATTTGGCAGAGCTTTTTAATCGCAATCGCTGTGGTACATAAAATGAATAAAGAACTTGTATTGGATATATAATGTTTATTATTATTATTATATATATATATTTATTATTATTATTTCTCGAAATGACTATGATTCGTCCATAGGTGGCGCTACAGTAACCGATTCAAAACGCAAATTTCAAAATGCTGCCATTTCCACCCCGTTTGATGAAAATTTATGAAACCAGGTATCCTTGTGTATTTCCTCATGGGGAACAAATTTGCCTCAAGAAACCATAAAGTCCGCCATGATGGATTTTTCTGCAGGTGGAAAATTTTGCAAAAGTTATAAAAATTAACTTAAAATCTAGCGTAGGTCCGATAGGTCTGAAATGGCTCATGTACATGTAGGATGCAGGTCCTCTCATAGGGTGTTAACAGCTAAGAGATATATTCCAAAATGGCGGGACAAAATGGCATATCAAAAGGAAAAAAAATATGCCAAATGTTCACGTGTTTATAACTTGTTGCCACAATAAGCTAGGGACTTGAAGCGGACTGGACATTAAGAGGACACCACCAAATTGTACCATGTCGGCTCAGGTGTTGATATCTCAAAAAACATGGAAACTACAGGCATTTGAAATTTGACCATTTTGGTGGTAAGCTAATGCTAATGCTAAAATAATGCTTTAAAAATCATCTCCTCATGAACGCTTTATCAGATTCAGGCAGCGGTGCACATGTGTACTCTTGGGAATATTCTCCATCAAGCGGGATAAGGGCAAGTCGTTTCATAAAATATTGTGTGCTATGTGGCGTTATAAAGTTAGTGGCTTTATGGCTATGGTCATTCATATTTAAAGTCATATTTCTCATGAACCGTTAAGTTGATTCGTCTCATGAACGGGTATGTAGATTCTCCAAGATCATGTCTAAGAAGTGTGTGAGGACAAAGCGTTGCTAATGGTAAAAAGATGACCCGCGATACATGGTAGATGGCGCTGTCATTTAAATCAGGTCTGGAACCATGGAACCGTTGACCTTAGAAACATGCTTCTTTCGGTATGGGTGGGTCCTGTAAGTTAAGGACATGAAGATTGAACCCCAGGCGTGGGCTACTTAGCTTCACTTTGCTTGCTCAAATTTCCATTAAGCTGGCAGTCCATTCGACTGACACAATCAGCCGTGACCGCATCATCTGCTGGACCAACCATGTAGACCTCTGCCAACGAGCTTCAGGCCCGAGGCCCAGACTCGAAATCCACGGCAAAGACAGCATTGACAGATCGAGGACGCTTATGGCTATTTAGCCTAGACAGGTCTGCACATTAACTGCCTTGGTGGTTTCAGGGGTCATGTTTTGTTTCTGCATCGGCCAATGTTGGCGCGGGGTGCTGGGTGGACCCACCGCATTATTGAGTTTTTAAATCAATAAAGCCATAACAACTTATGTAAAAAATACTTAACAGATGTTTACTTTATCTCAATTACAAGCAATATAAACAGCATATATGGTTAATATTTGCCATTTACCTCTGTTAGATCACATTTATCAATAAGAGCACTTTAAAACAATGTTTGTCAATTAATAGACATTATCATATCCTCATACCACACCTTGGGCAGCATGGCCAACTCCTATGTATATCCTGCAACCTATACTGCTTGGACTACTTTGTCCTTCGCCTGGTATTTACCAAGCTTGGCCATGTTAGTAGGACCCCGCATTGCTGCCTGCAGCTATATTTATTATTATTTTCTCGTACTATTCTTTTCCTTGGTTTGGTCAAATAGCTCAAAAAGTCCTTGACCAAAAATGCTATAAATGACCATGTCCAAACTACCGACCAATCACGTCGCTCGATTCCAAAAATAATCCGACCAATTATGTCGCTCGATTCCAAAATATATCCGACCAATCACGTCGGTCGATTCCAAAAAAAATCCGACCAATCACGTCGCTACCACCATCCCATATATAGCCTGGTGTGTAACTCCCAAAGTAAACATGCTGTGGACTCCAAATCGTAATCAATCTCTCCAAAATATAATACTACATTATGAACCATGCGACAGAAGGGTATTCACTCGGCAAGACAAATACAACTATTATACATTTTAAATATTTGTATAATTTATCAATAATTAATTGAGACAAGACACATTTTTTGGTGAAATATAAAGACATCCATTACACATCTGTAATATAAACATAAATAAAGCTATTACATTTACATTGTAAATGTAGTATTATGCATATGTATTAGAAAATGTCAGACACAATGTGGCATTAGTGCCGCCGAATCCAAATGAGTTAGTGAGGGCTACCCTCCGACCATGTGTTTCCCACTTCTGTGCCGTGCAGGGCACATAATTCAGGTCAAACCCGGTCTCGGTGCGGTCCAAGTTGAGAGTGGGTGGCAGGATGCCATGGTAACAAGCCATTGCAGTGTTATATTTCCTCTTCTTTATACAAAACTCCAATTTGACTCAACAGTATGAGGATATGATAATGTCTATTAATTGACAAACATTGTTTTAAAGTGCTCCTATTGATAAATGTGATCTAACAGAGGTAAATGGCAAATATTAACCATATATGCTGTCTATATTGCTTGTAATTGAGATAAAGTAAACATCTGTTAAGTCTTTTTTACATAAGTTGTTATGGCTTCATTGATTTAAAAACTCAATAATGCGGTGGGTCCACCAGACCCACGAACATTGGATGAGAAACAAAAACATGACCTGAACACAAGGCTTAATGTGCAATGTCTAGGTCAATAGATAAGAAGTCCTCATCAAGCTTGGCCATGTTAGTAGGACCCCGCATTGCTGCCTGCAGCTATATTTTATATTTAACATTCATTTAAACAGGAAGTCTGATTGACATCATAAACTAAACCTGTTTACATTTCCAACTATGCAAGCATGCAAACACACACAAAAGAAACAGAATGCATACAAACACACACACACATGCACAGGCATAGCCACATAACACACCTTAACAGGGCTCTAAGCATCAGATAGCATATGCTGTGTTCTTCAAGGGAAACAACTCCTAAACTCCACATCCAACACATCCTCCTGACTTCACGGGGAACATTGAAAACTGCCCCAAAGTGGAGACGAAGAAAGAAACAACTAAAAGTGCTCCGGGAGCTCATATTTGTTGCCATATGCCGAACTAGAGGTGTCACATGCATTCAATACCTCTATAACCACAAGTCAGTGAGTAATTAGGTAACCTTATCCCTCACTTACGACACTTACTGCAGACACACTGACAGACGTAGACAAGGTAAGCACAAACCTCCACTACCGCCACCGCCACCACCACCACCACCATCACCACCACCACCACCATCACCACCACCACCATGAGTGAAGGGGGTTAAAAGTGCTGGCTTATGTAAAGGAGTGGTATGTGTGAATTATACATGTCTCTCTCACTCTCTCTCTCTCTCTCTCTCTCTCTCTCTCTCTCTCTCTCTCTCTCTCTCTCCATTAGAGGCTCAGAGAGAGAGAGCGATATTAAAGTGTGAGGCCTTATCATTCGGCTCGGTCCTTGTTCAGCGTGGAGTCAGAACACGGTGCCCTGTTCCACAAATACGTCGTCATCTCATTTTGTGCTAAACAGGTCCGCCGGCCCCGGTGGGCGCACGTCGGTCTCTCTCGCTCTCTCTCTCTGGAGGACTTTGAGACTGGTTTATGCTATCAGCCAGGAAGCAGAGGATGCATGACTTAACACACGAAAGCTGCACATGAAAGCTCACTACTGCATGATTTTAAAAGTATTTTTTTCCAAAGCATCCCCATTCCACCAAAGTACAGAGATGCTATGTCAAATAATGTTCATGTGTTATGGAAAGAATATTGCAGAACAATATCCAAAAAATAGTACAAATATTCACTAAGATTCCCTAAAATAAATATTTTCTTGAGATGGTGGACAGCTACCTGCCCCAATCTTTATATGTATCACACACACGCACACACACACACACACACACACACGCACACAGGCACACACACACACACACACACACGAGCACACACGCACACACACACGCACACAGGCACACACACGCACACACGTGCAGGCACACGCAGGTACACACACACACACACAGTTGTTATAAATACATGTATTCGCAAACACTTTATGTAATACAAATCGCTCCTGAAGATTGACCAATAAAATGTGTGATAGGTTCTCCTACATTCTCCGCCCACTGTCACGTCTGAAGTGTTCCCAGGGAACGGCTGGACTGAATTTAACACGTTGACACGGTGCACGTGCGTGTGTGTGTGTGTGTGTGTGTGAGTGTGTGATAGAGCTGAAACAAGGCCTGTTCTGAGTCATGAGTCTTTTTCTGGTTTCCTCCTGTTTTTCTTGTCCTCTTTTGCTCGTGTTGGACCAAATACCAAGACATACCGAGACCAAAAAATAGAAAGAAAATTTGAAATTTGAAAAATATACAGTTGTTGAGGATTGTGTGTTGACTATGTGTTCCGTTCTCGAAATGTCTCGCATGCGTGCTGCCTTATCGTAGGCACCCTTGTGTACATATCCTAAAGTGACCTGCATCTGAATTTACTGTAAGCCACTTGAAGTAGATGAAGACATCTACTAAATGAATAGAAACTCAAAGTTCTATCTTCATCGCCTGTATTTCCATCAACTGAACTGTTCCATTGAACTGAATGGATTATTTTTGTTATATTGTGACTATTGTGAATATTATGATTATTATGATGATGATGATGATGATGGTTATTATTATTATTATTATTATTAATAATAATAATAATAATAATAATAATATACAAATTATTGGATTAAAATTATGTGGAAATACAAATAAAATGTCATGATGCACGGTGATAAAATCATTTAAATGAAGTTCATGGATATGTTGACACCAACACGCTCACACGCCAGAGTGCTAAAGTAAAGGATAATTATATGGAAGGCATAGTAGAGTAGAAGGCATTAATACCAGCAACATGGCTAATAATTAGCATTATTTTCCCTTGTATCCATCAATGGTTTTTGTCGTGGCTGCAGAATTACCCCCAATTACCACCTTAACATGTAGAAAGTGCAATTCGTACGACTGTCACATTCAGTGGTTTTCACAATCCAACGACCCTCAACATTGTAATTACACTCAATTAGTATCTAGCCTCATCGATTTCCTCCTCCTCATTGTATTTCACTATTTAGCCTTCAAAGTAATTATCTAGATAAATCACAGATCACCGGGAACTCTGCCTTTCATTTCACTTTTGTAAAATATAAAATATAATTATATTTATAATCATATAAAAATATTAATATGATAATATTCAGTACACTTTTGGCCCTCATTTACAACCTGGTTTTTCATGAAGAGTAAACGGGATGATCCCACGTGCTAAGAGTGTGAAGGCTCTTGATTTATCTTTCACAAAGTGGGAAAAAAATATTCCAATACAAGGATAATGTTTTCTATTATGGTGGAGCTCAGCTGCTTGTGGCAAATCCCACGGCATAAGAGAACACCGATAGGCCAATAACACGTAATTCCACTTCTGCTTGACATTCCAATTTGGTCTGACCTCCATTATGAAGAGCCTGCCTTCCTCTCTCTCTCTCTCTCTCTCTCTCTCTCTCTCTCTCTCACTCTCCCCCCTCTCTCTCTCTCCTCTCTGCAGAAGAGACGTGCTAACATAGCAGTCCGCAGTCCATTAGCCTTGTGACTTCCTCCATATTTCATACGGCCTTCAGTCTCAAAGCCAAGCGCGTCTCACATGTTCGCTGCATTGAGATGCAGCGCAAGGGTTTCTAATCATTCTAGTTGTTCAGATGAAGCCAGCAGAGACACAATGGGCCGATGGCCAAAGCCTCCATAGATTCACTCCATCAATTGTGTGCGGTTCAACGTTGGATAAGACAGATTATTTCAAGGGTCACATGAATGGAATAAAGATTCTGAGGTGTTGCCAGCATTTATGTTTTCCTTTCTTCATTTCCCTTGCCTTGTGCACCCTGCTCCCTTATCTGGCAACCCCTCTATCTCAAGACAAAGTCTCTCTTCTCGTTGCTGCAGAGTCAATGCAAGTCATGAAGCATGCATGGGTTACGGGAGATCTGCCTGGAGACTCTATTTTCTGTATTTCTGGGATGCACAACAAAACTGGGCGCAGTGACCTTTTCCACCGGGGCTTTAAGTCACCTGAGCAGGACTTACAAGGGCCTTAGGATGACCACAACTAACCAGAGGGAGAGGGAGAGGAAGAGAGACAGACAGAGAGAGAGAGAGAGGAGAGAGAGGAGGAGGAAGAGAGAGAGAGAGAGAGAGAGACAGAGACAGAGAGACAAGAGAGAGAGAGAGAGAGCCAATCACTGACAGAGACCCATCACATATCAGCCAATCGCTGAGGGCATAGGAAGTAAGCTTGTTCATGAAACACAACATCATCCATAGCAATGAGGTAAGTAGGTTTTAAGAGAGAACTCTTAGCCTCCCAAACTGCTATTTGGGAGGCCTCTTAGTGGTAAAACTAAATATTTAGTGAATACGGCCCCATGACGGCACCTTAAAGGCCCGTATCCTTGCCCTACCTGCAACTTAACTTAACCGTAACTCTTGCATAGTCCCTAAAGATGATACACAGGTGAAGCCATGGCTGAGGGCAAATGTCAGTGTCTGGCACGCTACAGCACCACGCTGTGCTTTTGGTTTGAGCTAATAAGCTATACTGTCTGGTTCTATAAGTGTCTCTGAGGAGGATTGATCCGACTTCTTTTTTTGTATAAAATGTATGCCTTCATTATACTGTATTGTTACGACAGGCCGAGAAAAGCTCGAAATGTAACCGCTGACAGTAACTGTTTTAATCCTGCCGCTGTTTCCTCATTTGTTTGGCAGACACTGTTATCCCAAGTGACTCACTGTGACTCAAGAGGCATGTCATTAGTGAGCAGCTAGGGGTAAGGCATCAGGGTTCAGGGATGCCTGCAGGCAGGCTGTGCACATTGGAGATCACATTGGGCAACTCATGCAGGACCTCTCGGCTGGCAGACGAACAAACTAGTCACGACTCCTGCCCCCTTATCTGTTAGAGAGAGAGAGAGTGTGTATGTGTGTGTGTGTGTGTGGTGGTGTGTGTGCGTGTGTGTGTGTGTGTGTGTGTGGTGTGTGTGTGTGTGTGTGTGTGTGCTGTGTGTGTGTGTGTGTGTGTGATTTAGCCTGACTTCACCCAGTCCACACAAGTCTTACCCCAGGATTAACATGAGGTTCGTATCCACTGGGCACCAATTAGCGCTGTGCAGTGTAGCGGCCGTATCTAGCCCTACATGGTCCACTCTGACCTCCCCTATAGTTCTTTCTTGACGAGTGTCGGGATGTCCATGTTAGCCCTGCTGCTGCTGCTGCTGCCCATGCTTCCTGACACCCTGACCGCCCTCCACCACCACCACCAACACCACCACCCTACGGTGACCGGGGGCAACTCACTGGCAACTCTGAGTACCATGGTCTGATGGAACCGAGGGGTGTGTGTGTGTGTGTGTGTGTGTGTGTGTGTGTGTGTGTGTGTTATTTCCACAGGGATATAATTATATATTTTCTGTGTAATGGGCAAAACTAAGCTCATGAACACGTTAAAGCAAAAAAGCACACTGCACTAAATTATTACTTTTATATTTCGGAGCTCAAGTTCAAGATTCAAGATTCATGATTCACAGTGCTTGATCGCTGACGCATAGTACTAAGTCATAGCATAGCATCAGTCTTGACTATATCCGAGGTCATTTCACATAGTCTACGATGCTTTAGGGTGTATTCACAAATCGGTTCATCTTGCTCATTAAAGTGCATTTATGAAGCATAAAATGGATGAATTCCAAGGAGACCTCCAAGGCTGACTGCCGTATCCATGACTAATCTCTGTCAACGGCGAGCAGCAACATCAAAGACACAGTATTTAAACACTCCTGTGTGTGTGTGTGTGTGTGTGTGTGTGTGTGTGTGTGTGTGTGTGTGCATGCGAGCGTGTGTGTGTGTGTGTGTGTGTGTGTGTTAATGTAGACTTCTTGGTGGGGAATGCTCGATTTAAGGGGGGTTTTCATTCTGTCACAATGTGCTGTTTTGTTTGAACAAACGTATACAAACGTATTTGTTCAATTGGTTCACGTTTATTCAGAATTTAAAATCAGACAAAAGCAGAGACAACAATTCAACAAAGTCCACATGACGATTCTTGTTTCCACTTGTGAGTGTACCATATAATAAAGGAATAACCATATAATTGCAAGGGATGGACATTAACGAGGGCATAAATAAATTCACAAATAGACCACGGTTGCTGTTCCCTGCATGGTCAAGTAATGAAAAATACGTTGTATTAATTACGTGTATTACGCGCCACATCTCTGTGGCGGCGTAGTTAATTAAAAGGTGGGAATGGGGAACAAAAAACAGGATTTAATAGCCATGGAATTGGATGATAAAATTCTCTGACGGATTTATGAATATGGAGCTATTTCAGACGCGACCATTCAAGTCCTTTCAATCCATATTTACCAGGCCAACCAATTAGCAGGGGGAACATTAATCACAGGAACATTTGTAAATCTTGCTGATCCTAATTAAAAAAAAAAAAACAGCAGTCTTCCCTGGTTGCCTTCCCTCACCCACACTCTTCCGCTCAAGTCTGTTCTCACCCAAAAAATACGGAGGAATACCATTGGCTCTGCCTCAGTGAAAAAAGGGAACCCTCTTGAATGAATTAGATCAGTGAATGGATAAGACGGTTGTCAGTCAACACAAGGGGGCGGAGGCATTCGTTACTTCTACCCCACTTGCACTCTCTCCAAGTCTTTTGGCAGCCATGTTGATTCTTACATAGCAGATGAAGTCATGTAGACTTGGATGCAACCCTTTGGCGTGCCCTGCCATGCACTTACACTGTCACACTCATAAATCTAATATTATTAGTTAATATTGTCTAATATTATTAGTTTAAAGTCATGTATTGTTCCCGTTGTATTGTTTCCCATGCATTCGTAAGTGTCCTGTTAGTTTAAACGCATGTCTTGCTCCTGTTGTGTGTGCTCCCTTTGCTAAGCGCTATGTGTGGCTGTGTTGCACCAAAGCCCATCGTAAATAAAGTTTGATTCGAGTCAATACCGATACGGTGAAAGGTGAAAACACTTTTGGGGGGGGGGGCATTTGTAAAAGACAAGGCTCTAAAAACCTGCACAACAAATAGTGCAAGAGGGTCAAGGTTAAAAAAGGGTCAGAGTCTGGTGAGGGGTGGAGGCCGTGGGGTCCGTGGGGAGAGTTCGTCTCAGATTTGGGGGCGAGCGGCGCGTTACGAGAAGAAGTTGATGACGGGCTGGAGGAAGAGGCCCAGCGTGCCCAGGATGCACACGGTCACAAAAACCCACAGGAAGATTCTATCAATCACCATGGCAACATACTTCCAGTCATCCTCCACCTGCACGGAATGCCGGGGGGGATTGGTGAAAGGGCAAATCAAGGAGCAGGAGGGCAGGGAAGGAATGAATGAAGGGTATTAGAGAGGACAGGAGGGAACGGCAGATAAGCAGCAGAGGTGAGCAGTGTCAACAGGGAAGTGGGTGGAGATGAGCAGAAGCAGGGTCCGGGGAGGGGGTGGGAAGAACCAAGAAAACGATGAGGAGAGGATGAAGAAGAAAAAGAGAAAAATACAGAAAAGATCAGTTAAACGTAATAATTTTCCGGAAAGCCAAATGGTAGTTAACATGTTTCCCCACCAAGAAGGAACACATTATGATAATCCCATTCCTATAGTGCAGTGGTGTTCAACCTGTGATGGTACTGCAGGTGGTATGTCGTATTTTCTTCTTGAAATACACAAATAATATATATATATTAATAAATAATATATAATAAATATACCATGATTATTGTTCAGTAAATATAATTTACAGCTTGTTATTATTTCAAAAATAGCATTGCATTGTGCATTCCATCACATGTTTACCATTGGAATATTTTCCATTGATGTTTTGTGTTAATTTATGTTCGCCAAATAAGCATAATTCCTTCTAACGGAGGTGCTGGCACTCCTTTGCTCAGCCGCTGCACGTGTATTTATTCACGTTTTTACCATTTGCATATAAGGTGGTCCGCAAAAGGTCAGTTTAGCGGCAGTCCTAAAGACAAAGGATGGGAATCACTGCTATAGTGTGAGTCACAATGGCAGACAAAACACAGTCTGGTTTTACATATCAAAGACAACTCCGCTACCAAAGGGAGGTGCAGGCGCTGAAGATACCACGCTGACAGCGAAGGACGCAAACGTTTATTCGTTTTTTTGCTCAAATCTAAAACTGTCGTGGTCATTTCAATAGATTTTTTTCCAATGCAATGTGTTTTCACAATACAACTTGACGACTATCATACAGGAGAGATATCCCACAACAAAGCCTACATTTGCAATGCATGTCGAGCGGCATCCGATTAGTTCACGTTTACTGCACTTCATGCATTGTAGCCACAAATAACAGCATCCACTGGTTTATTTATTTGAGCTTTAATCCACAGACCGATCTGCTTGGCCAGCCACTATGGGGGAAGACAGCCAGCTCACCTCTTTAGCCTTGTTGCGGCTCCTCATGTTCTCGGCGATGTACTTGACGCTCTCGATGGCTTGCTTGATCTCGGGCGACACCGCGGAGAAGGCCGCCACCGAGTTGACGCTCTGGGAGCCCAGCCGGCCGCCCAGCTTCCCGTGGTCGGCCGCGTCCGGGGTCTCCGGGTTCACCGGGTTCCCGTGCTGCTGCCAAGGACACTTGCTCCCGGCGCAGCCCTCCACCGACGGGAACTTACTGTCCCCGAAGTCCAGGCAGTTCAGTGAGCCACCTCCGACCTGCTGGGGAAGAACGTTGACGATAACTGGTGTTAGCTTGACTTGGTTTCGGGGCCCCTCAGCTATGGAACCGCCTGCATAGACATCTCAGGCGGGCGAACTCAGTATCCGCTTCATAAGACTCACTTTTATTCTGTGGCTTTTTGTTAACTGATAGAATTTGTTGTAACTATTTGACATTATTTTATCCTGTCTATATCTTATGTTTTTTGGATCTTGGGATTTATTTATATAGGTGCTATACAAATAAATGAATATTATTATTAGAATTATCATCTGCCTTCTTATCTTTACATATGACACCGCCCCACCAACAACAACAATCACATTTTTAATACACCCAATTAAAAACACGCCCCTTTTTATGTTTTATATTGGGCATAAACCCCACATAATCTCTTCTATTGACCCCAAAT
Source organism: Coryphaenoides rupestris (assembly GCA_002895965.2). Classification (NCBI taxonomy): domain Eukaryota; kingdom Metazoa; phylum Chordata; class Actinopteri; order Gadiformes; family Macrouridae; genus Coryphaenoides; species Coryphaenoides rupestris. Next base: position 167,574 of record PIJE02000700.1, on the reverse strand, counting down.
TTCAATCCATCTCTGCCCTGCACCCTTGAGGGCGCTCCCACCAACCTGGTTCAGACTGTTCTTCCTCTTCCTTCCTCCCTTCCCGCCTTCTCCTCCTCCTCCTCCTCCTCCTCCTCCTCCTCCTCCTCCTCTCTCCAGAACCCCGCCTCCCCTCCTCCTCCTCCTCCTCCTCCTCCTCCTCCCCCGGCCCCGATCTCCCCGGGGACGCCGTCCGACCCGCCGGCCGCCTTGCCCTCTTGGTCCATGGGCCGGCGCATCAGCATGATGCGGGGCAGGGCGCGCAGGAAGACGGCACGCACCCAGTCCGGCATGGTGTGGGTCATGGGCGTGCGGTAGTGCACGTTGAGCACGAACACGGTGATGACGATGCTGAGCGTGACGAAGATCATGGTGAAGAGCAGGTACTCGCCGATGAGCGGGATGACCAGCGAGGTGGAGGGGATGGTCTCAGTGATGACCAGCAGGAACACGGTGAGCGAGAGCAGCACGGAGATGCACAGGGTCACCTTCTCGCCGCAGTCGGACGGCAGGTAGAAGACGAGAACAGTGAGGAAGGAGATGAGCAGGCAGGGGATGATCAGGTTGACGGTGTAGAAGAGGGGCAGCCGGCGGATGTAGAAGGAGTAGGTGATGTCCGTGTAGATCTCCACGCAGCAGTTGTACTTGATGTCGTGCTTGTAGCCCGGCGCGTCGATGATCTCCCACTCGCCGCTCTCCCAGAAGTCCTTGAGGTTCACCTGGGTCAAAGGTCAACGGGTGATCGGATTTGTCATGATATGTTTGATATGCCGTCAACCAGGGTCAGACATAAACCGGGGCTCTGGGCATTTTGTCTCGACAAAAATTATAATTCCCTTCAAAGTTGGGATGATGGGGGCTTCAGATGATGGCTTTTAAATGGCCGAGATTTAACTTCTGCATTGTACTAAAATGTTGATATTTCCCAACATTTTAAAATATTGCCCAAGAAATTATACAAAATGGCCCAGAAACCTAATTCTTGGCGGCCATAAATGGTAAACTGGTTAATATAATTTAATATCCAAGCCTACTGTCAACACTCACCTTTGACCCAATCAGTAACAGGTCGATTTTGGCCTTGTCGTGGGTCCAGGAGCCAAACTTGAGGGAACAGTTCTGGTAGTCGAAGGGGAAGTAGGTGATGTCCATGGGGCAGGAGGACTTGAATATGGCCGGAGGAACCCAGGTGATGGTGCCGTCGAACTTGAGCAGCGCCTTGGTCTTATCCTCCACCAGGAAGTCACCCACAGCGCTGCGATATGTGTGTGTGTGTAATCATACATGACAGTAAAAGTAATATTCATGAATAAATTAGCGTTGAATTGGATATAAAGCAAGATTAACCATGGGAACACATCCATTTTCTCTCGTAGTTACTTATGACAGAGATACAACATCTGAGTGGAAGTATAAAGGTGAAGATCTAAGGAATACTAGTGATAGACGTAATCGGAGTAATAGGAGACACGGTCCTACTTGTTGTAGAGGACGATATCCGGTCTCCAGAGTTTGTTGGCAGGAACTCTGATGAACTCGATGTTGTCGAACTCCATGGGCGTCCACCGCAGCTTGTAGTCGTTCCAAATCTGAGCAGGACAAGTTACGGCACACACCAGCGTATATATAACATGAACACCAGCTCAAATCACCGCTTTCTGTTAGGATTATTGCTATAGTATGAATGGAACTCGTGGGGAGAGAGGGCAGTGGTGAAAGAAGTACTCAGATATTTTACTTTAGTAAAAGTAGTAATACCACACTGTAGAAATACAAGTTTTCGAGTAAAAGTCCAAAATTCTGAGCATCAAAATATACGTAAAGCACCAAAAGTAAAAGTACTTATTATGCATAATGGTCGTTTTCACATTACTATTGGATTATAATTATTGGTAAAACATACGGCTGGCTCATCCATACGGCAGTAGATTAGAAATATATAATTGTATAACATGTTTACTGGTTTTGGAAGGGGAGCGAGTGAGAGCACATGTTTCTACTCCATGTCAACATAAAAATTGGTCCAATTTTAAACGATGTACCTCCATGAGTCCTGCCTGTGCTCTGTGTCATTCACAATGGAGTCGTTCCTTTCACAGGTGGATTCATGGGGCAGTAATTAACCGGGAGCTGTTTAACGGCCTGCGTCACGGTGCGCTAGCTTTTCCATTAAAGCCAACCGGTGAGAAGAAGCTAAGATTGACTCTTTTGACCCGGTCAATGTGCTAGACCTCCTACTGTCCTTTTGACATGATGTGATGACTTAATGACCTATGCTTCAATCTGTAGGCTGCTTGTATTGCTTCCCTTTGATATCCACTATCACGCTAAAGCCTAGCTTAGCATAGCTGTGAAATTTAAAGCAGTGCAAGCCACTTCTGGTTTGTCACACATTGTTGCAGTAATCTATCTCCCTGTCTGAAGTTTAGCTGTGCTGTGACCATCGATAACACGCCTTCGCCGTGGGCTCGTTTGCGCACACGTTTAATTGATTTGACAGGCCGTTCAAAACATCGGGATGCGGTAAATGACAAAAAAGAGCGGCCACAATCAACCAAGGCCCAATTAAATTAGAAAAAAAGAAAAGAAAACAAGTTGTGTTTGGAGAGAATAAGCAGGACCGGGTTTGGGGATAGCGGACGAGAATGGGAATAGTGGGAGATAGCGTCGCATCGCAGGAGCAGCAGAAGGTTAAAGATACACTGAGACACACTCAAACTGAGGATTTGTCAGACATGTGTCAGCACAGAAGAAGAAAATGGAGGAGAAAAAGGAGGAGACATTTCATTTGTTTCTTCTGTACTGCAACAACCATCTTGATGCCACCTTTGGTCCTCTCCAAGGACCCAATAACAAAAGCTAAAAAAAGATATGTACTGTATATCTGCTGGAAAAGCTTTTAAAAACAAAACACATGCTCCGATCAGACCTGTCCCCTTCAGGTGGATGGGGTCAGAATAGTGTTCAATGAAATACTAGAAACAGAACGTGTGTATTGTAGGATTGCTGCTGGTTGAGGTGCCACAGGTTCAGGACTCTGTGGCCATAGATCTACCATGACGCAAAAAGGTCAAAGTGCGTGTGTGTGTGTATGTGTATGTGTATGTGTGTGCATGTATGCATGTGTGTGTATGTGTGTGTGTGTATGTGTGTGTGTGTGTGTGTGTCTGTGTGTGTGTGTGTGGGCCCCGCGCTCTCAGCTGACTCCCTGAATCATTCTTATGTGCTCATTCACTCACTCTGTCGTCTCTCCCTCCCACTTACCGCCTCGCTGTCCCTGTGATGTACAACCATCTCGCATACACATACACATACACACACACACACACACACAACACACACCCATACACATACACATATGCAGACCCACACACGTCTATTGACTTCAGATCTAGCAGGACTGGAGCTGCATTACAGCGGACATATGTCACCAGCTGTGCTGTGCTGCATGTGCAGAACGTGCAGCATGGTATTCAATATTCAATATTGACATCATGTGATCAGTGGTACGTGGACAAAAACACACACACACACACACACACACACACACACACACACACACACACACACCCACATGTCTGTGTGTATGTGTGTGTGTGTGTGTGTGTGTGTGTGTGTGTGTGTGTGTGTGTGTGTGTGTGTGTGTGTGTGTGTGTGTGTGTGTGTGTGTGTGTGTGTGCGCGTGCATGTGTGTGTGCAAAACTTACATGTCTGAGCCAGAGATTGGTCTCCATGATCTGGTTCACCTCATCCTGGGGGGTTGGAGGAGCAGATAGCATCAAGTACATTACATCTGTCATTATGACCGGAAGCAGTGCATGCACCACCACCATGGTGTGTGTGTGTGTGTGTGTGCGTGGGGGGGGGGGGGGGGGGGGGGGGGGGGGGGGGGGGGGGGGGGAGCAGGCCATGATGCGAGATGCGCTTACACACACACACTGACTTTGAGCCATCCCAAGAAAGAGCTGAGCCTTTCCTCTGCACCAAATATAGCCAGAGCTGTGAAATCGTTGCATGGATTAACTGTTTGTTTGGTAATTATTTGGACGTAAGTGTGTCACAGTCACTGTGAGTTAGCGTGAGGGAAGCGCCAAAAAAACAACATGCCAACACCCAAGTGATGGGTTACAGAAAAAAATGGACTGTATAATCCCCCCCCCCCCCCCCCCCCGCCCTCTCTGTCCGAGAGTCACAGAGTTGATTGACAGGTTTTCAGTTAATAATAGATAGTGGGGTCAAAGAAGTCAATTGTCATATGCAGGTTGGTTGGGAAATGATTCCACACTCGCATATCTGTGTGTGTGTGTGTGTGTTGTGGTTGTGTGTGTGGTGTGTGTTGTGTGTGTGTGTGTGTGTGTGTGTGTGTGTGTGTGTGTGTGTGTGTGTGTGTGTGTGTGTGTGTGTGTGTGTGTGTGTGTGTGGTGTGTGTGTGTGGTGTGTGTGTGTGTGTGTGTGTGTGTGTGTTGTGTGTGTGTGAGAGAGTGAGGGGGACAAGCGAGTGACTATGCGTGTGTACATGTCTACCTGTGTGTGTGGTGTGTGTGTACCGTTGGTTCTCTACCGGACCGCGCTTTAGGACTGGATGAGAGAGAGGAGAAAGGGGGGAGGAGAGCGAGGGGGAGAGGGAGAGAGGAGGGAGGGAGGGAGAGAGAGGGAGGGAGACAGAGGGGGGGAGGGGAGGGAGACAGAAAGTTGGAGACAGAGAGGTGAGCAGACATTCACATGCTGCTGTGAATACGCTGTAGGAATGATCGGGAAGAAAATGTAGACCATCAGAACTTTCTTTCGTTCTTTCCTCCATTCTGTTTCCTGTTTCTAAATAAAAAAGCAGAAGTTACAGCAAACCCACGGTATAATTATATATTAACCTTTTCTATAAAAAAGAAATGCTGTCATGGCTAGCTCCGCCCCTCGTCCAACCCCTGCTTGTCTTTTCTCAAACCAGGTGTCTTCCAGGTGTTTCCCACGTCTCATTACTCTGCTTGTGTTTATTACCAAAATAACTCGGAAGTTTAATCTCGGGATTTCCCACTTCCGACAACATTGTATGAAAAACGTTGTATGACGCTTGAATTGTGGCTTATTGCTGAATACAAATAAGATATGCAGCAGCAATTTATGCAAACACCGGCTAGCTAATTTATCAAAGTATGTGTTAAAGCATGTATACAAACAATAGTATAATAGTTTCATTGTTACTAACTACCTGAATTTTCTATCTGTAATTCCGAGATGGACAACCCTTTTATTCATCTTTCTATTTTTCCTTCCTTGAATGTAGTATATGATGTGTCATTGCATCAGTAAATCCAACTTAACTTCACTAACTTTAGCTTATCTTAGATTATTTTAGCCCAATGGTCTGCTGTTTTACTGTACCCAACTTTTTGCAAAGTATAGCCTGTTTTTTGGGAAGAAGTAAAACCATGGTTTTACTTTTTCATGAAAAAACACACTGACGTGTGCAGAATGTATGCAGAAACACAGAGGAACATGGTGTTCAGTGTGCCCTCCCACAGGGAGACAGAACATGCCTACAGAGTACAGCGGACAGCTTTTAGCTCGAGGACCGAGAATAATGACTGGGTGCTAACTTAAGCACTTGTACACAGCCATGAGACTATACTGTGAAGCATCCTATAAATAGAAATTTAATTGTGCGACACCAAAAAAAGATTGAATACACTACGCCTGGAAAGTGATTTGAAATAACAAAAATATAAGAAATGTAAAAAATGTTGTCTCTTGAAAACATTGAAACGCCATGTGTTCTGCTCAACTGTACTTAATATATAATAATATAAAAACTATACTCTCTGAAGCGGAAGATGACAAAAGAAACCGGCCGGGTCGCCGTAAATATCTCCTCTTCCCCTGACACTCTGCCTGGACGTCTGTCTTGTCTCACAGATGAGTCACTCGTCTGCATGTATACACATACAGTGTATGCACCCAGGTGCTTGTGACGACAGAAGCGGGGGGGCTGGCAGAACCACCCAACACTACCTCCAAGAACCACCCAACACTACCTCTAAGAACCACCCAACACTACCTCTAAGAACCACCCAACACTACCTCTAAGAACCACCCAACACTACCTCTAAGAACCACCCAACACTACCTCCAAGAACCACCCAACACTACCTCTAAGAACCACCCAACACTACCTCTAAGAACCACCCAACACTACCTCCAAGAACCACCCAACACTACCTCCAAGAACCACCCAACACAACACTACCTCTAAGAACCACCCAACACTGCCTCTAAGAACCACCCAACACTACCTCCAAGAACCACCCAACACTACCTCTAAGAACCACCCAACACTACCTCCAAGAACCACCCAACACTACCTCTAAGAACCACCCAACACTACCTCTAAGAACCACCCAACACTACCTCCAAGAACCACCCAACACTACCTCCAAGAACCACCCAACACTACCTCTAAGAACCACCCAACACTACCTCTAAGAACCACCCAACACTACCTCTAAGAACCACCCAACACTACCTCTAAGAACCACCCAACACTACCTCTAAGAACCACCCAACACTACCTCTAAGAACCACCCAACACTGCCTCTAAGAACCACCCAACACTACCTCCAAGAACCACCCAACACTACCTCCAAGAACCACCCAACACTACCTCCAAGAACCACCCAACACTACCTCCAAGAACCACCCAACACTACCTCCAAGAACCACCCAACACTACCTCTAAGAACCACCCAACACTGCCTCTAAGAACCACCCAACACTACCTCCAAGAACCACCCAACACTACCTCTAAGAACCACCCAACACTACCTCTAAGAACCACCCAACACTACCTCTAAGAACCACCCAACACTACCTCCAAGAACCACCCAACACTACCTCTAAGAACCACCCTGGTAGAAACCGTCACTATTATTGTCTTTCTTTGTCATTCTTCTACGTCAATATGAATAAATATTGCATGCCTTTGAGGTGAGACAGTGAGAGAGCATAAGAGGTGGTAAGTCAGTAACGAAACTTTGGATAAATCATAAAGTAAGAGGGTTGGAGAAAGGAAGGGTACGGATGGAGATAGAGAGGCAGACAGACAGACATACAGACAAACAGATGTACAGACAGACAGGCAGACAGACAGACAGACAGAAAGATAGACAGATGGACAGAGAGACAGACAGGCCAGTAGAGAGGCAGGCAAACAGACGTAACTGAAAGTCTCCTAATTATTGTAGAAGCTCCCACTCACTGAGAGACAAAGTGGAATCAATCCTATTCTGTGAGGATACCAAGGCTGGCAGCTGACTCTTTGGGGCTGCAGAGAAGATCCCAAAAATTGAAGTGCATAGGAGATGAAAGAGGTTTAAAAAGAGCCGCTAGGAGGGAAAGGAGAGAGATAGAGGGACTCGAGGCAAATCCTTCTTAAGACGTCATTGAGGAGATGAGCCGTACTTTTGAGACATTTTGTGTGACATTTCTGTTCGCTCGCTCCAGAGTCGAGCGTCGAGTCGAGCGTATGAATCGTCAATCATCACCGGTGGCTCGGTGCCAAATACAGGAACCTGATCTGAGCTTTGTTAACCGAGCCGACAGCATTCCCCACGTTTCCCTCCAACATCCGTCAATAAACATCTGATCGGGAACACTGCATATATTACGAGATCGAATACAATTCAATAGAACTCAGATTGACAAGAAGAATAAAGGTAATGAGAGAATGGAGGAATACCAGGGAGGAAGGTAGGAGGAAAGGAAGGGAGCAAGGATGGAAGGAAGGATAGGAGGAAGAAACAGGGAGGGGAGGAAGGGAGGAAGAAATGAAAGGAAGGAAGGAAGGAAGAGAAGGAAGGACAGGGAAGAAAGGGAGGGAGGAAGACAAAGGCATTTTGAAAGACTGGGTTAATGGATGCAATTGGTTGGAAAGTTTCTCTTTTTGCAAGAGTTACAAAAGCAGAGCGGCTTTATGTCCACCAACTAATACCACGCTTTGATCAACGCAAGAAGTCAAGAAGTGTGAAGGAGGAGAAGGCAAGGAGAGACATGCGGGAGAGACAGGGAGGCAGGAGGGTGAGCAGCCAGGAGAAAGACGCACAGCTATGGATACAGAGTCAGAGTGATTGTTAAAAGGCTTTCTCCCCTGCCGTGGTTGAGGACGGTATCCTACATAGAATAATGATCAACAGACAGAAGCATCCTCTGCCCTCCCCTGAGCATGAAAAGGCTTTTAACAAGAGGAGAGAGAGAGCGAGAGAGAGAGAGAGAGAGAGAGAGAGAGAGAGAGAGAGAGAGAGATAGCGAGAGAGATACACAGCCTATGAGCCTGAGAGAGAGAAGGTGGTGTTTATGAGATATTGAAGGCAGGGGTAGTGTGTGTGTGTGTGTGTGTGTGTGTGTGTGTGTGTGTGTGTGTGTGTGTGCGTGTGTGTGTGGTGTGTGTGTGTGTGTGTGTGTGTGTGTGTGTGTGTGTGTGTGTGTGTGTGTGTGCGTGTGTGCGTGCGTGCGTGTGTGTGTGTGCGTGCGTGTGGGCTTGCATATATGCCTATGCCAGCAACAGAACGTATGAGCGTGATAAAGTGAGTGAGTGAGAAAGAGAGCGAGAGAGTGTGAGAGTGAGAGAGCGAGAGTAGTGAACTTGGGCGGGAGACAGGTGCAAAGAGCCTGAGAATATAGACGAGGGAAGTGGGACAGTATGGGAGCAGAAGGGGAGGGGGGGGGGGAGGGAGAAGAGACATTAAGATAACACAGAAGGACGGAAAAGAGAGAGAGAGAGAGAGAGAGAGAGAGAGAGAGAGAGAGAGAGAGAGAGTGGTGGCAGTTAGCGGATGTCTTGACGCCATACGTGAGCATGAGAGCTAGCGGAGCCCACCGGGCCGGCGGCGGCTGACCTGGCAGAACACTGATATGCACAAGTCCCCTGACATTACCTTTGAAGGCGGTCTGACATTCATGGAGCGGTGCACACATAGCTCCATGTGCGTCTTTATCTCCTTCCTTCGACCTTTTTTTTTTTGTTGCCCATGCCGGGGAAAAAACGATGATCGAATTATCGCACACATTTCCCAACAGAGGGCTCCTGTCAAAAATGCGTATTTGACGGGAGGTTTCACGATTAAAATACGTTTGAAATAGCTGAGTTACTGTAATGCAAGCTCTTTTAAGAGGGGATTTGCGGGTTGGTTGGCAATAAGCTGCCTTCGATGAGCTGTCCTTGGCGAGTCAAGTCCAACCTTAGATTATTTATTGTGGTCTTTCCTGACTTTTTTCTGATGCAAAGTGGAAAGTACTTGATGTTTAAGTTGGGGAACAAGAATACATAAACGTATAGCCAACGTATTATGAGCAAATCGAGGGATGGGAGAGAGACACAACACATCTTTCGATGAGTCAGGTTGTGTTCCAGCGACTCCTCTGTTGTGTTCTATAAATGTTAGCGTAGCGAAACCCCCCAGACAGCACCCAGCTGCACGCAAGCTCTCCCCCCCCTCCCCCTCCCCCTCCCCCTCCCCCTCCCCCTCTCTCTCTCACACACACACACACACACACACACACACACACACACACACACACACACACACACACATACATACACACACAAGTGCGCACACACACACATGCTCATTAACATACTGCACAGCTCACTGACTGGATCATCCATCATGCAGTCAAATGCATTTAGTGTGCAGCCACTTTGTAGGTAAAAGTGGTGTGAACACAAGTAAAACAGGCTGACAAACAGGCCGGTCAAACAGAAACAACAACTCAACTGTGCGCTCAGTTGAGAAAGTCATGAAAACTTTTCACACCGTGTGTGTGTGTGTGTGTAAGAGAGTTTATGTTTACTGTTCTGTTTGAAAATGTGTGAGTGAGAGAGGGTGTCTGGGGGAGAGAGAGAGAGAGAGAGAAAGAGAGAGGGACAGAGAGAGGGAGAGGATTTAGCCCACACCCGCCAGGATCACACATGGATACAGAGAGTGTGTGTGTGAGAGTGCGTGCGTGCATGCGTGTGTGTGTGTGTGTGTGCACGCATGTGTGAGTGTGTGCGTGTGTGTGTGCGTGTGTGTGTGTGCGTGTGTGTGTACGTGTGTGTGTGTGTGTGTGTGTGTGTGTGTGTGTGTGTGTTCGTGTGTGTGTGTGTGTGTGTGTGTGTGTGTGTGTGTGTGTGCGTGTGTGTGTGCGCGCATGTGTGTGTGTGTGTGTGTGTGTGTGTGTGTGTGTGTTTAGCCCGAGATGACGATATAAAGACTGCTGCTTTGCATACTTCAGATATCTGTTATTCATGCTCATGGAGCAAATATTTGTGCTCGTGCTGGGAAGGTCCTGCAGGTCAGAGCCATAATGCCTTGATGCCTCGGTGGTCAGCCATTATGATGTCAGTGGTTGCACTTTCAGAGATCATAAAACACTTGCCTCCTTTCCTTTCCTTTCCTTTCCTTTCCTCGCTCCTATGTTCCACCCATCATTCTATCAGCCTCGCTCTCTTCCCTTCATACATTGTTGACTTGTTCTTATCTCCCTCCCGCCTTCGCCCTTCATGTGTGTGCTGTGTTGTGTGGGGACTTGCTGGTAAGTGAATCATGGTAATAATAGACAAATAATTTAGGATTCAATTTGGAGGTAAGGACACACAACACAACCTTGTTCTCACTCCAGCCGTACACATACACACAGTATATAGACACAAACTGCAAAGTACCACATCACCAAAAAACTACAACAGAAAAGCAGAACTATGGATAGGCCCCCATAAAAAAAATATATAAATAGACATATTGACATAGTAAGGCATACTTGAGGCATCAATTGAATGACCCTGCTGTAGGTTTTCCACAGTCTGTATCAACCCGTTTCTAACCGTCTCTGGATTGAAGCATTTCTGATGTTATAAGTGGAATGAGGACGCATAACATTACGTTTTTGAACAAACAAGCATTGATTGTCAAGTCCGCCACGGCACCATGCACAGAAAACGACAAACCATCACAAAAGTAGCCACACATGCAAGACATGAAAGTGTCGGAGTGTCGTCTATCAAAGCCGACACGATGCTGCTTCTTCTTTTTTGTATTATCAGACACAACTCACTCACCTGGGGTCGTCAGAACTACTATAAGAAACAACAAAGCCCACGGTGCTGCCCGGTGATGCATCGCAGTCTCGGTCAGCCGGAGTCCGACTCAGGAGCGCGTTGAGTGAGTGGGGAGTCCAGCGGTGGTGTTGCTGCGCGGCTGCTGCTGCTGCTGCTTCCCGCGTCGCGTCGCGTCCGTCCGTCCCTCCCTCCCTCCCTCCCCCTCTACTTCACTCCCTCCCTCCCTCCCTCTCTCACCCTCTCCTTCACTCCCTCCCTCCCTCCTCTCTCCTTCACTCCCTCCCTCCCTCCCTCCCCCTCTCCTTCACTCCCTCCCTCCCTCTCTCACACTCTCCTTCACTCCCTCCCTCCCTCTCTCACCCTCTCTCCTTCACTCCCTCCCTCCCTCTCTCACCCTCTCTCCTTCACTCCCTCCCTCCCTCTCTCACCCTCTCCTTCACTCCCTCCCTCGCTATCTCCCCATCTCCTTCTCTCCCTCTCTCTCACCCTCTCCTCCCTCCCTCTCTCCCTCTCTCCCTCCCTCCCTTGCAGCTGCGCGTCCTGCCGCTCCGGGATGCTGTTGCGCGTCCTCTCCTCTCTCCACGTACACACATGCGTAAAAAGTCGAGGTGGAACGAGAACACATATTATGTCATGCCGATGTCTTCGGCTTCGTCTTCGTCTTCGTCATTTTAATTTTTCAGGAAGGTGATGGTGATGTGGGTGGTAGTGATGGTGGTGGTGGTGGCGGGTTAAGTTGTATCATTACCTTTCATCATCATGTGCAATATTCTTAATATTCTTTATATCATGTGCAATACTTCCTCTTACCATTATTATTATTACCTTTTATTACACTTCAATTATTGCCAAATAGTTTTTGCTGACTGAATATCTCAATGTCTTATCTTACCTATATTTTTATACCTCTCCTAGGACTTAGACTTAATGTAAATTTGTAAATCTGTTATATTATTTTGTATTATTCTACTGTTTATTTCTCTATTGTTTTATTCTATTGCTATGCAACCTGACACAAGAATTTCCTTCGGGATCAATAAAGTTCTATCTTATCTTATCTCTCAAAGTTTGTCGTGTTCTTCAGCACCTCGGAGAGCGCACCGGAGGACTCTCCTTAAAGGGGACCTATAACCGTTTCCACGTGACTAAAATTGTCATTGTGACGAAGTGACATCACACGTGGAAGGGTCCACCTACGCTGACTAGACCAGTTGGTACCATCCCACTGGGTATGGCTGCTAGTATAAGATAAGATAGGATAAGATAAGATAAGATAAGATAGAACTTTATTCATCCCGAAGGAAATTCTTGTGCCAGGGTTTGCTCAGAAATACCAACAACATAAGAATAATAGAATAATAAATGTACAGTCTATAAGCCTAATAGAAAATGAGAATAAAAGAATGATCTAGTCAGCATACACATGCCGATTTTGAAACGGCAACTTTGGCACAAACTTACTTGACCAGTTCACATGGTGTGTCACCTATTCCATGAAAACATTAATCACTTCACGTTATATTGCCGACAATTGTGTGGCACGTGTTCTGAACCTTCGCCGTTTCATAAAAATAAAGTCCAACTGTACTGTAAAACACGCACCACGCCTGCCTCACTGGAGACCATTTTTGCTCTCACGTGCGGTTAGCTTGTGCAGGGTGCCCATCGCCTTCAACCGTTACGATTGCGCACAGCAGCTGCAGCTGATTCATTTTAGCCTGTGATTCACTACGCTTGACAAAAAATGTCATCAAGCCAAGTCATTAAGAGAGAGAGAGAGAGAGAGAGAGAGAGAGAGAGCGACGCTTCACTGAGCTGAGACATTTCCACAAGCCGAATCCAATAGGTTCTGGGAAGGTGCCAGGTGGATTACCTTGTGATCTTCTTCGGACGGGAGACACGCTCCGTGAAACACAGCGAGAGAGAGGACCCACTTGAAATATACAAGAACTCAAGAGAGAGAGACATAGAAAGACAGTAAACAAACACGACATGTGTGTGTAGGTCTATCATAGTGTGCATTGCTGTAGTTCTCTGGTTCTCTGGTTTCAACATGGTCACATTAATTCAATATGTTGAATGAACTCGCAATGACACTTTTGTGTTTGGGCACATAATGTGTTTAGTCACATAATGACGCATGTGTCCATGTTTCTTTTTTTCCTACCATATGCCTCATCTGTGTTGGTGGGCTGGTTATTTGTGTGTGTGTGTGTGTGTGTGTGTGTGTGTGTTGTGTGTGTTGTGTGTAGTTGTAGCCTACATTAGCACAGCCTAAAGTGTTTGCCTTGAACAGACGTGCAAACCATCTGACCAAAACTTAAAAATCCAGCCTTAACTCTCTCTCTTATCTCTCTCCATCTCTCTGTCTCTTGCTCTCTCTCTCTCACACACACACACAGACACACACACACCATGTAGGCCTAGGTGTGTGTGCGCTATACAAGTAACTGCTCAACAAAGAATACAAATGAATATAAATGAATACAATGTTTTTATGTAATTTATAGGATCAATTGTGTACAGTATTTCCAACAAAATAAAAATACATACAAATAAGCACACAAAAAAGAAAAATAGCAGAATAAAAATGGAGAACACTATGTCTGACACACTCGTTCACTTGAGTGTCCCGGGACAAAGCTTAAGAAGTCCAGCCTTCACAGCAGCTCAGTCTCTAGTGTTTGTCACAACAAAGCAGCACCTCACTGCAAAACAATCCATCCAAAGCATCCAGAATATCTTCTCTCTTCTTCCTCTTCCTCTTCCTTTTCATCGTAAAAAAAAGAGTCTATATTTGTGTCAAAGTCGAGCAGACTGGAAAGAAAAGAAAGAACAATGGCTATGAAAATGCAACCATGCAAACAATGAAGTCTCAGCAAAGAAGAGCAAAATGTTTTTTCAATGTTGCTTCTGTGTCCACAGGACATGCGCCAGGCCCACAGTGTGTGTGTGTGTGTGTGTGTGTGTGTGTGTGTGTGTTACCAGAGACATGGCCCTCTGAAGCACTGCCGTGAGTTATAGGAGGACCAGGGCAGAAAATCACCGTTGGGCGTTTCTGTCAGGAGCATTTAGCGTGATGCACCTCACGGCATAGCCTTCCCTTCAGGCCATGTTTAATGCATGCTTCCCCCCTAAAAGCCAGTGGAATGAGTCTGGCAGCCATTAGCCACATCCTTATGCACTTGCACACGCTCTCTCTCTCTCTCTCTCTCTCTCTCTCTCTCTCTCTCTCTCTCTCTCTCTCTCTCTCTCCGTCTCTCTCACTCTCTCCCTATTCCTGGTTTTCTTACATTCTTCCATTTTTATCCCCAGCCTGCGTTATCATCTCTTTATACACCTCACAATCGTTCCTCTCCATGCTTCCCTCTACCTTCTCATTCCATTTGGCTGCGGACAATCTAATCAATATTAAACCAATAATACATTATACAATAATAAACTATACCATCTCATCGAATACTATCTCTGGTTCGTCTCTGTCACTCACCTCTCACGCATCTCAGTCTCTCTCAAACATATGTTCTGCTCTCGCCCCTATTTAGACAATGCCCACTGCCCATCTTTGTACCTCATCTAACATAAAAGATATACGAAAAAAATATACATGTACAATAGATGTCATTCTTTATATATATACATATATATATATATATTGCTCCCTTCACCAGAACTTTTAGATATGAATTATTCACTCATGGACTATCAGTGCCACATCCGTGAGAAAGGTACTCGTGCTTTTATCTCCAGCACCACGTGATGTAATGTATGTGTGTGTGTGCATGTGTGTATGTGCACGTGTGTATGTGTGTGTGTGTGTGTGCGGGGGGGTCTATAGCGTGGCTGTCTTATGGCCATGTTTTGCAGGAGTGTTTAACAGAGTGCAGGTAATCAAAGACTGCTGGAAGCTTCCTGAATGACCCGGTGAGGCTTATATTATGTTGCTTCATCTGTGTCATGGACACACGCACATGTGCGCGCGCGCACACACACACACACACACACACACACACACACACACACACACACACACACACACACACACACACACAGATTTTCTGACTGCAGTATACCTATATAATCTCTGGAGTATATAGGTATGTGTAAAGTGGAACATCGTAATCAGGACACAGTACAGGTGCTCGCGCACACACACACATACACACACACACACACACACACATATACATTTACATTTAGGGCAGACATACAGAGAGTACATTTGTTGAAGGAGACAGCAATAGATCACTGTGGCATTTTCTGAGTGCATTACCAACATCTAAGAACATATACTAAACAGTGCTAAGAACTCTCAATAATAAATACTATCAATCGTACAAACACGCAAGTTAGTGCTGGTGTTAGGAGAGGGAAGGCGGGCGGGGGGGGGGGCGGGTCCAGGTGAACTCTGAACATGTGGGTCTTGAGTCTCTTGCGGAAGCTGGTGAGCGACTCTGCCGTCCTGACGTCAGCCAGGAGCTCATTCCACTACTGCAGTGCCACAACACACACACACACACACACACACACACACACACAGGATATCTAACAAAATTGCTTCTGTAGTGATTGTCTAAGTTGAAGCCTGCGACTCAAATGCGATGCAGCCCTGAGCGTAACACTTTGGTAACACTTTAGCGAATGAAGCGGACAACACTTAACCGTATGTTAGTTTCACTGCCGCTGGTGTCTCTTCCTAAGTGCTTTAGAAGTGCATCACAATCATTAAAGAGCTATAATTTATTCAGCAATGTCGAAGTGACAATCATTGTTCAAACGCAACATTTTTGTTTTAAGGAAACTGAAAACAGGAATTCAGGAAAACACATTCACCTGACTTCCAGACGGCCTATTCAGTAGGAAAAGTAACATGGATTCTTTAACCACACATTTTTCCTCTGCTGAGAGACCATCGTCATGATTATAGATCAGGTCATTAATCATCCATTCTCCTTGTGTATCTTCCTGTTGAAATCCAGTTGTCCCGTGGTGTTGAATAAAATCCACTCATGATTAAAGTGTTCCAACCGCATCACACTGATCAATACAACAAAACACAGTCTCACACAGAGACTTAACGCACAGCACAACACACACACACGCACCACCCCACACCCACACGCAACCACACACACACACACACACATAGACACACATACAAAGCCAGACAGGATCTGGTTAGAACCGGATTGGATAGTGGGGGAAAGGTTGACCTACCTACCTCACTTTTAAGCGGTTTTATGAGTATGTAAGAAAACTACGAATGCTGCACGCAATAATACAAACAGGAATTGTCCGACTAATAGAAACAGGAAGCTTCCTCCTTCTTGTGTCCTGACTGAAACGTTCCCAATCCTTTAGCGCACTTAGCACCTGACTAACCCAGCAACCTTGTGAGTGTTAAAGTCAAGTAAGCATTTGTTTTTGCAACGCTGAGACACCAGTCATTAGAGCTTGGGTGAATCACAGCACAACACACACACACACACACACACACACACACCACACACACACAGACACACACACAGCGGCTACGCCAGCAGATATCTAGTATCTGGAACACCGCCTGTCCCGTGTTGCGCTAATCCGGTCGGGCGGAGTGTGAAAAAGGACAGATAATGGGGTTCACTTCTGGTGTATTTTTAGTCCCTATTTCACCATGAGCCATTTACCAGAGAGGAGGGAGGAGAGGAGATGAGAGGAGATGAGAGGAGAGGAGAGGAGAGAGGGGAGGAGCTAGGGGAGAACATAAAGAACAGAGGGAGGTGGAAAGAAAGAGAAAATGTAAGGACGTAACGACGAAAGAAAAAGGTTCTGATCTTGGGAGTGCGCGCGTGTGTGTGTGTGTGTGTGTGTGTGTGTGTGTGTGTGCGTGTGCATGTGCGGTGTGTGTGTGTTGCAGATCAATCGAGACATGAAGACGATGTTCCTTGTCAACAATATGTATCCTGAAGTGTTTGTGTGACTCTTAACACAGCAGAGCTTCACATCCTGTCATTGTAGATGTGCAGTATGCAGTATTCAATGCATCGCGTTCAGAACTTTGTAACGTTGCAACGGTTTAGGTTTGGCCTCACACTAATCGTACGCCTAACTTGAAGAAACTAGACTGTACGAGAATGTTCAGCGAGTTCAACTGCAGCACACACACACACACACACACACACACACACACGCACACACACACACACACGTACACCAAACAATGCCACATCTGTCAACTTTATACCCACAGGCAATCGCATCTCATCTGTGGAGATCTAAGTCAATATACCACACACACACACACACGTACACACACACACACACACACACACACACACTGTACAAGTACACACACCTGAGGGGGGCACAGTAAATATACATTTAGTCGATATCTGTCTGCCGGAGCGAGAGCCTCCCGGTCTTTCTGCTGATCTGGTATCAGCCGCTCACTTTTGCTGAGATAAAGGATTTGGATCTGATAAATCTCATCCTGGGCTATTTGGTGTGTGTGGTTAACCGTGTGTGTGTGTGTGTGTGTGTGTGTGTGTGTGTGTGTGTGTGTGTGTGTGTGTGTGTGTGTGTGTGTGTGTGTGTGTGTGTGTGTGTGTCGGCTGTTGATTGACAGGTGATGCGCTTGCCACCCCACCTGTGATGTACACAGGTGGGGTGGAAATAAACCATCACCGACACACACACACACCCACCCACGGGGCTTTCAGTCTGGACACCCATATCTTCTCACACGAGACAAAAGTGCATTAACTCTGTCAGCCTATCTTTCTTCCTATCTCCCTCGTCCTCCCTCTCTCCCTATCTCACCTTCCCCCCCCCCCCCCCCCTCCGTCTCTCTCTCTCTCTCTCTCTATCCCCCCTCTCGTTCTCTCTCTCCCTATATCTCTCTCTCACACACACACACACTCTCTCTCTCTCTCTCTCTCTCTCTTCCACACACACACACACACACACACACACACACGCGCACAGGGTTACCTAAGTGTCCATTAGCAGGATGTCGGACAGCTTTTGGCATTAACCTTTTTTCCATTCTGATCCACTGACCACAGATTGGGAGATTGTGTGTTGGGCTTTTGTTACAGTTGGTGTGCATGCATAATACATGCTCCGCCAAATACCATCCCCACCAATGTAATTTGATGTTTCCAAATACCATGCATAATTATCAGAAACTGAGGATTAACTCACTCATTACTAAATATATCTGAAATTAACATATCAATGATGCGTTGAGAAAATGCGGTGTGATTCAAATTTGCAGTAAAACAAGAGGAAGGCTGGAAATAATGAATTGTAAATAATACGTACAAAAGTTAAATGATTTGTGCTGGCTCAGGTATAATACCACAGACAGACACTTGATATGAAGGCATAAATCATATTACGTGTCTGGTTGTAACTCATGAACCCTCAGGCCCAAGACTCAGCAGAGAGGACCCAGGTCAGTCATCAAAGGGCCTCTCTGCTCAAATTGTTCTTCATCTTCATCTTCATCATCTTCATAGTTTTCTTCATCTTCTCCATCTTCTTCTTCTTCCTCTTCTCCCCCCCCCCCCCCCAACCTGCACATAACAATTCACTCATTATAAACTCATTCAGGTTCTTGGACCTCAAACTTTTTTTCTAGCTTTTTTTTCTTCTTGCTTTTTACAGACCAGGGTGGTGTAAATAATGGAGGAGGAGGAGCACTCTTGAATCACAGCCCCCACATGTCGCCCCTCCAGGACGTTTGAAAATAACTTTTCTGTTCTGTCCTGAAAGTACGGAGACCATCTGAGAGAGAGCTGGACAACACACACCACACCACCACCTCCACCACCACCACCACCACCACCACCACTGAGGATATTGTTACTCGTGAAAAATGCCCAAAAGTTCACCCATCTTGACATCCAAGCTATAGCTGAAACTCTCTCTCATATTTCTTGGTATGATTCAAAACTTCCCAGACAGGAAAGGTGTAATAGATGGCAAACTCTAAACCTTTCATATGATTGGCTTTTTGTATTTGTTGGTTCTAGGGTTATGATATCCAGAGGGAATACCACTGCTGCTAGTGTTGCTTCCATGCTGACACTTCCCACTTTAGAGCAGCTACATTTACATACTTTTGTCCAAAGCCACTTACAATAAGTACATTTGTCAAAAGAGAGTTAAGCGATCACATTTAACTCTTCACCTGACGCACAGGAAGACAATCATGGGTTCAAAAAGTATGGTAATATACTGGTACAGATGGTATCAGTATATCACCACTTTTTCATTTCACTGCACATCCTGTAAGTGTATGTGACAATTAAACTTCTTAAATCTTGAATCTTGAATCTAATATAATATACTGATACTGGTGGTAATATACTGGTAATCTGCTGGTACTGATAATATACTAGTACTGGCAGTATTGGAGACTGGAGAGAACCGTTACTGGACACATTTTAAACACACATTTTTTTGTAAAGAGTTTATTTATGTGTTTAATTATTATGCCAGATGGCACTGTAATGCATATATCCATAATTTTTCACATTTAATAATTTTTAAGGCTGTTGAGATAGATCAGTGTTGGAACTTTGAAGTATTTCACAGATTTTTTTGAAGTAAACCTAATAAAAATGCTTTTATGCCATTGTTCTGCACCACACTATACTCAGGAAACATGCACAGGTACTGTATATATTTAAAAAGATTTTGACACAGGATATACAAAATAAGATGAATACTAATGCTGCCATCATCACTGCTTAGGATAGCGAATAAGCCCTAGAACTGATAAATACACAACTATCTAAAATAGACACGAAAAAAGTGAAGACAGATGGAGAAGAGGAGACCGAGACTGGAAGCTCTTTATAAAACACCTCAAACAACGTGAAGCCAGATGGCTCATTAATATTCAAGGGATTACGTTTTGGGACACAGAGAGTGTCCTGGCTCTGTCACCGTGATGTCCTTACAGTGAAGGGTCGGGGAGGTAATGGACGGTCCACTGTAATGTGCTGTAGTGATGAGAACAGTGGCTTTAATGCCTCATATCGTTTATGGCGCAGTGGAGAGGAGGGGAAGGAGCCACCTCAGCCGTTGTATTGCTCTGGCACACTGTGAAGTTTCTAAAAGAGCAACAGATTGGCTGCTACGGGGTTGCCTTTCCAAACCCCCAGGGGCTTTCAGAAATCCCCAACCCTGTGGTGGAAAAAGATAAAATACTGAATTACCAGGTTTTAAATCTGAGCGTGTGTGTGTGCGTGTGCGTGTGTGCATGCATGCAAGTATGTGTGTGTATGTATGTGTGTGTGTGTGCATGTGTGCGTGTTGTGCGTGTGTGTGTGTGTGTGTGTGTGTGTGTGAGACCTACTCTGCGTCCGCGGCGGTCGGCGTGCTGTAGCTCCGGATCAGCGGCTGCACGAATAGCCCCAGAGTTCCCGCCACACACACCAGGATGAAGACCCACAGGAACAGGCGGTCGATCACCATGGCGATGTACTTCCAGTCCTCGATGATCTGGGAACGCCCGGGAGGGAGACAAAATTAAAGTCCATCAGATAAATGACCTCGTTGTAACCTTGCGGATGGAATAAACGGTTTTCCCTCCTCCTCCTCCTCCTCCTCCTCCCCCTCCTTACCCCCTCGTCGTCGTCTTCCGCCTTCATGTGCTCCGCGATGTACATCACCCCGTCCACCGCCTCCTGCAGACCTGCCTCCCACCTCCCCGCCGCCACTGCCACCGTGCCCCCCGACAGGACAACACCGCCCGCCCTCCACGGCAACCCCCGGGCCGCGTCCTCGTTCCCGAAGCAGGAGGGCTCTGCGTCCGCGTCCACATCCGCCCGCATGGCCAGCCCTCCTCCTAACCTGAGGTCACGGTAGCTCCTCCTCCTCCTGTCCTCGGCCACGAAGCGGTTGGCGTACTTGCGGCGGAGTCTCTGGCGGGCCCCGGAGAGCCCCGGACGCCGCATGAGCAGCAGGGCGGGCAGGCGGGCCAGGAAGAGGCTGCGGACCCACGGGGCCATGTGGTGGGTGGAGGGGGAGCGGTGGTGCACGTTCAGCACGCACACGCTGGTCACGATGGAAAAGGTCACCAGCACCATGGCAAACATCAGGTATTTACCTGGAGGGGAGGGGGGGGGGGGGTATATATATATATATGAATGTAGATATAAAGATGTACACCCAACCATACACAACAACAGGTGTTTACCTAGGAAATGGAATGGCAGCATTAAACCCTACACACACACACACACACACACATATACATAAACATACACACACACAGGTTAAGCTGGGGAGGCACTATAGCGAACATCAGGTATTCACCTAGGGAACAGAAGAGAGCATAAATGCACACACACACACACACACACACACACACACACACACACACGCACACAAACAAACACACACACACAGCACTACACAAACACTAACACACCCCCAAAACACAGTTACTACTCTCACTATGCTATTTTCGAAGGTATTTTCGAAGGTTGACCCTTGACCCCCTCCCAGCCCACCCCCACCCTTGACCCCCCTCACCCACCACCCACCCTTGACCCGCCCCCCCCCCAACCATCAGCACACCAGCCACCGCCCAACACTGACCTACGAGCGGCACGGCCAGCGAGGTGGGCGGCACGATCTTGGAGATGAGCAGCAGGAAGACGGTGAGCGCCAGCAGCACGGAGATGCACAGCGCCACCTTCTCGCCGCAGTCGGACGGCAGGTAGAAGACCAGGATGGCCAGCGAGGTGATGAGCACGCACGGCACGATCAGGTTGATGGTGTAGAAGAGCGGCTTGCGGCGGATGATGAAGTCGTAGCTGACGTCCAGGTAGGCGGCGTCGCGCGGGTCCCAGTTCTTGCGGGCGGGCAGCGACACGATGTCCCACTCGCCGCTGGGCGTGAAGTCGTCGCGGCTGGCCGCGTCGCCGATCAGCGCCAGGTCCATCTCCGTGCGGTCGTACGTCCACGAGCGGAACTTGAGCGTGCAGTTCTGCCGGTCGAAGGGGAAGTCGCGCACCTGGATGGCGCACGCCGACTTGTAGATGGCCGGCGGCAGCCAGAAGATGTAGCCCGTGTGGGAGACCACGGCGTTGCAGTAGGAGACCTCGTACACGCCGTCCACGCTGTGGAGGGGGGGGAATGGAGAGGGGGCGGGGCATGGAGGGGTTGTGGTTAATTTAAAGGACTCCTATTATACCACCAGGTGTGAGTGTGATTAAGTGGAAGTGTCCACCCAGGTGTATGGTGGATAGATCAGCCTACCAGTTCCTACAGTCCACTGGGTAGGCTGGCAGGCTGATCTATCCAGCATACTTCTAGGTGGGCACTGACACTGGTTTTTGAAACCGCTTGGAATGGCTAATCACACTCAGGCCTGGTGGTATAATATGTCTCATTTAACGTTGTTTTCTGAAAGTCCTGCATGGGAGGGTTCAGCAATAAAAACATAAGAATAAAAAACTATAAATATGAAGACTATTTTCCGATTGCTCACAAAATCACATAAAAACAAATATATTAATATAAACTGCACTGCATGTCAAATGTTGTAGAATGCTTTGATTGTTCTTCGCCTCACTTCTAAGAGGCTTAATAAAGAGCCTCTGGTAAATGTCTAAATGTAAATGTAATAATAACACCAAAAAAAAAAACGCCATCATGTCAGCTGACAGAGTAAGATCTTAAAATACCACAATCTCACGGTGACATTATCAGAGAGCACATTTGAAGTCACCCACTAAGCCTGCGGGCAACATCCCTCTCTTCTGATTGGCTCGGTTCATAATGAAGCCAGCAGAGTCAACACGTATGCACCAATCGTGAGACCCACTTTCCTCTTCCTGCTCAAATAACAACCAGGTTGACAAAAAAATAAAAAAGAAGTGGGGGGGGGGGGGGGCTAAGAACTTGTCAGTGGTGGAAAATTGCAATTAAAATATCCATAGAGACAAAGGCTTATTTCAGCAATGTGTGTGTCTCTGCTTCAGTGATATAGGAAGGGAGTGTTGGAACACCTCCGGATAAAATGACAGAACTCCTTTTCGTAATCCCTCCGTGTGATCACAGACATCCGTCCTCACAAGCAATACATTATATACACATAAATATGCATGGTTTTAAGAGAGGGTCGATGATGGGTTGTGCAGTTGCTTTTGTGTGTGCAGCAAATCTTTTTCGTGGCTTTGATGGACTACTAACTACATCATTTCCAGTGCGTACACTCTGGGAACTGAGAACGGTATGCACTGAAAATGATCTATTGTTGTTATTGTATTACAGAACGCTTTGGATGTCCACCAAATGGCATATCATTTATATATATATGTGTGTGTGTGTGTGTGTGTTGAATTGAAAGCTTTTGCGAATCAATGTGGGATGCGATGGATGTGAGCAGCCCTACTTGTTGTAGAGCACTATATCAGGAAGCCAGATCATCTTCGCGGGGATGCGTAGCTTCTTGAGACCTTCGTACTTGTCCGGATCCCAACTCAGCCGGTAGTCATTCCACTCCTGCAGAGACGCGATGGGAGTCCACGACAGGACAGGGGGGAATGAGGTGGACTACATTACCCACGAGCACATCGGCTCATCATCACATCCGTTCATAAAGACCGCATACCTGAAACAGCCACAGATTGGTCGTCATGATCTGTTCTCTCTCGTTCTGCAAAGCGTCCCAAAGGTTACACACACACACAGCGGTTTAGATCGTCATCATCATCATCATCATGAGAGTAATATTATTATTGATAATACACAAATGCATCAGGAGGTCACACACTCACCACGCTGATGAGCTGGGAGAGGGACACCTGCATGGAGATGGTGACCTGCTCGCTCTTGTTGAGGGCCGGTCTGATCATCTTGTTGTAGCGCTCGGGGGCCAGCAGGTAGTTAATCAGCCGCTCCTCCGCGTTCGGCACCCCGCCGCCCGGACTTGCCCCTAAACAACGACCACACCATCAACCATGTGGAGGAGGAGGACGAGGAGGACGTATTGCTGCACTGTCGAACGCAGCATTATCACCATCACCATCATCGTTATCAGCATCAAGTCATTATCGACAAGTGGGACTGTGAGCGGCCAAAAAGCATTAAATCGAGAAAGACATCGGGTCTACGAAGAGATATGAACGCGCTGCGCACACAAAAAAAAGCAGCACCTTCTGCTGTAAAGACTGTAAATAGTGTGAATGTTCTGATTTTTTCCCTTAAATTGTGTTATTTTTATGTTTGTATGGTTCTGTTGCACATTCCACTGGGCGTCACCACTTTTTCATTTCACTGCACATCCTGTATGTGTATGTGATGATTAAAGTTCTCGAATCTTAAACTTCTTGAATCAACCACGTTTCTGGAAAACAACAGAGTGTACTTGTGTTAATGGTGGATAATGGTGACGTCTCAAGACACCCAGCGTGGGTTAAGGTACCCACGCTGGGGTTGTGAGATGTTCCGGGAAGGGTTGGGCTTTTTATATATTTCTCTTTATGTCTTTTCTTTTTAGAAGATCGGGGATGGTTTCCGCCTGCCCTCGTCGAAGACGTAACCGAACTGTTGGTTCTTCAGTCAGCGAGGCAGTCCCAACACTCAGAGCAGAGCAAGGAAAGTAAAATGTCATAGCATAGCTGCTGCTCGCCGTGGGGCGGCTGGGTCTGGCGTCGTCGGGCGGGGCGGCGGCGAGCATGCAGGCCCTACGGAAGACAGAGAGCTGCTTCCGCCTTGAGTTCTCACACTTGCAGCTGAAATGTCAACACATTAGAGAGACCAAGCGAGAGAGCCAAGCAGGGGAAGTGTGTGGGCGTGTGTGTGTGTGTGTGTGTGTGTGTGTGTGTGTGTGTGTGTGTGTGTGTGTGTGTGTGTGTGTGTGTGTGTGTGTGTGTGTGTGTGTGTGTGTGTGTGTGTGTGTGTGTGTGTGTGTGTGTGTGTGTGTGTGTGTGATTTTAACAAAATTGCCAGAATGAACTAGCAGGCTGTCAAACAACTGAAAGCTATTGACGCCAGAAGTTTTTCTTTTAGAGAGGGGGTGGGAAATAGTGAGATAGAGAGAGAGAAAGAGACAGAGGGGGAGAGAGAGAGAGAGAGAGAGAGAGCGGAACAGATTTTAACGGCATGTTGAGTTAACAACATGCCGTTGAATGTGTTCATTCATTCACTCACTTCATCAAGTTTTGGGAGCACTTTAATTTTTTAGTTTAAAACGAGCAACTACATGAATAATTGACAAACCAAACACCCACAACTGAAGTGATTCAGTATGGAAACATATCCCTTGGTGCTCTATATATTGTATTGTGCGCGCGCTGTGTGTGTGTGTGTGTTGTGGTGGTGTGTGTGTGTGTTGGTGTGTGTGTTGTGTGTGTGTGTGTGTGTGTGGGTGTTGTGTTGTGTGTGTGTGTGTGAGGGTTTAAGTGCGGTTTTCACTGCTCTTGTCTTCTGTTTACCGCCTGGCTCATAGCAGGGTGTGTGTGTGTGTGTGTGTGTGTGTGTGTGTGTGTGTGTGTGTGTGTGTGTGTGTGTGTGTGTGTGTGTGTGTGTGTGTGTGTGTGTGTGTGTGTGTGTATTGTCTGTTAACACCTGACAACTGAACCGCATAACAGTATGCGATGTCCTGTTTGTCCCTGTTAAGTGAAATGGCCCTTTTTTTTAACTCAGATGTCACATTTTTGTATTTGGTTAATCCATTAACAACATAAATTACATACATTACAACATTAAGACAACATCTATGTTTAGAAAAATACTGCAGGATTTAATGGTGTGTAAGCATTCCATTGTACTTGTTACATATGCCAATAAAGAAATCTTGAATCTTGAATGTTGTATACATTTAACATCTACATTTCGCTAAATTACATTCATGAAACTTTCACAGAATACATTTTTTGCAGTTGTGTTGCGTAGGTTGTGCGCGTGTGCGTGTGTGAACTCGTAAGTGTAGGGTTTATGTAACTGTAAAAGTTACTGTAAAAGGATTTTTCTTCCATTGCATCAACATGGAAAACAAACAGTGGATATACATACTGTACATTCATACATACAGTACATACATACACACACACACAACACACACATTAACACACACAGACACACACCCACACACGACACACAAACGGGGCAACATCTTGTAGGAACAAACCGGCACACAGCCGAACACCCAAGGCCGGTGTAAATAATTGAGAGTGCGCGGCCGGGGAATCATGCTCTAGTGGACGATGCGCAGTGGCGGACCACCGCGGTGGCTCGTGTCATTGAAGCTTTACATCACACGGACCCTCGCCCCGCGGGCCCCCGAGCACGCTAACCCACAGCCGCATGAGTGGTCCTGGACCCTATATTCCAAAATGGCCGTATTCACATCAATGTGTTTTTCTAATCTAGTCAAAATGTCATTTTCATCATATTTAACAGTAATGATTTCAACTATATTTAGTTGATTTTAAATATAATACTTTCTTTATATATGTATTTTTAAGTATTTGTATTGCCTTTATTGTTTTATTGCTTTTATTCTTTTGTTGCTCTTATTCTTTTATTTATCTATTTTTTGTGTATTTATTTATTTATTTATCTTTATTTATTCATCATCTTAAATTTTTTATTGTCTTTCATTGTCTTCTTGTTCGAACTTTATCTTAACTTTACCATGATCTTGTCTTGCTTTTGTTTGGCCTTTCTGTTCTGCTTTCTGTTGCTATATTGTTTTCTGAGTAACCTGTTTTTCTTTGTCTGTCAAAGCACTTTGTAAACACACCGTTTTTAAAGGTGCTACACAAGTAAAAAGTTATTATCATTACTTTTCCACAGCGGTACACATGTTCAAGTGCAGAACCCCCTCCTCCCACTGTGATACAAAACATATATATTAGGCAATATTAAGCGACATTTGTTGAACAACAACCCTGAGATAGCTTCAGTGTTAGCAGGACCATGTTACACAGGAGCTCAGGTGCTCAACACAGCATGCATGGGGGTTAGATCATGTTATGGACCGATTGGATTAAACCCAGTGGGATAGGTTCTTCAACAACCGTCTAGATGGAAACCAGACCTCGGAAAGCAAACACAAAGTCAGTAGAGCTGTATGCACACTTCACTTACCTATAATGTCTCCATGAAGGGATTTGTACTTTCAGTCAATAGAATATTGAATAATCAGCCATTATTGGCAAATGCCAATCAGAAGTGACCAGAGTAGAAAGTTAAATTCTTGCTTTGTCTGCCGGAAAACACAAGTCATTTAATCAGATGGAAAAGAGTAAATACTGTACATGTAGCACATCTTCACTTTAATGGGCAATTAAATGATTAGTTAGTGATACAAATTCGAATCAATACATTACACTAGATTAGAATGACATTATTTGATCAAAGAATGGATGATTGGACCAATTTCTTCACAACAGTATACAAAATATCACTAGAATACAGAAGTAGTTGTGTTTTGTAAATAGCAACCATGAAAATGCCATGACTGTGTGAGTTGCGTTTTCATGGTAATGGTACTTTGTGTGTGTGTGTGTGTGTGTGTGCGTGTGTACTGTGCGTGTTGTGCGTGTGTGTGTGTGTGTGTGTGCAGGTCATCTTCGGTCACGCACGAACTCAACTGACTCAACTTTTTTTTATAATAACAGCGAATTGTCTGCCAGAATAAAAGTTTGTGCGTCGGTGTTCGCCTGCCTGCCTGCATGCCGTCCATCTTTAAAACTGACATTAATAAAACAAGATCATTTTGTAACGGATGCTGTTTGCAATGGACACAAATATGGCTGAAGGCAAATGAATTATTATGGTGTTGCAACAAAATACAAGAAAACAATCATGCTTACAATAGTTTTCAGAACATAACCCACACAGAAGTCCACAATATCATCATTTTATATTACAGCTACTGGCATCATTGAATCATTGAGACATTCGGAGACTGGATGCTGCATACTCACTGGCGAAGGAGAAGACGGGGAACCAGAGCAGCAGCAGCAGCAGCAGCAGCGTCTCCATCTCCATTCCCGGGGAACTTCTTCTCTAGTTGAGCAGATTCAAGGTCCAGGTGACATGAATTAAACAAGTTGCCTCTCACAATTTGCGTGGATTTGTTGTTGTTGTTGTTGTTGTTGTTGTTGTTGTTTGGGAAAAAAACAACAACTCAAACAAAAAAGCGGGAGAGTCGTGGTTCCCGAGAAGCGAGCTGAATGTTTTCACGTCAACGTTTTGTTTTCGTGTCGTCGTCGTCGCGTCGTTCCCGCGTCGTTCGTCTCTCTGCGCGCGCTAAGAAGACGCGTGGTCACACACGACGGAGACGCACATCCACTCGGTCGTCCACATCCACCACGGTGCACACACTCTTATAGTGGGGGAAGGGGGGAGGGGGGGGGGGGGGGGGGTTTGGTTTTGTGAAAGAAGCAAATTAAAAATGCACTTAAAAAACTTTTTTAGGAGCGAATTGGGATTGGGATCGACTCCACGGGATGCTCTGTTTAACTTCATTGCTCTATTGTCGCCTATAAAGGACTGTACGCCCCATACGGCAGACAGACATTGCATTGATTAAAACGGTGATTAAAACCACGGAGACAACACACAACATCACACTTGCCTTATTATACTAGTGTATGAACACTGTGTCGTTTCAGTGGTCCCCCCCCCGTCCCCCCCCCCATACAGCTTCTATACAGTCGCTTATAGCCACGATTTGAATGACTCGAACTATAGGAAATAAGTGGGAACAAGTAAGCGTATAGGCTATGTATGGCCAACATGATGGAATTATGTCTCTATAGATAAACCATATGCTACCAGTAACAGAAACAATCAAATTTGAGGAGAATATAAGCACGTACCCATGAATGATTGCCAACACTTCCACAAATTGAGCAGTTGCAGCATTGTAAAGTGTATAGCCCAGACTATGAATCGCAAGATCATAATTCAACTATTATATGCATGTTGGCAAAGGTGACTGTATGTTGATTGCGCCTTCAAAGTTACTCGTCACAAGTTTGAGCAAGTTCCAGGTGCTTTCAAATGCGAAAGAAGCTCCAAGATCAGGTGGAAAATGTCCATCCCAGTCAGGAAAGAGAATGTAACCCAATTGGTAATCAAAACTATAATGACAGATTCAGCACCTTGGACAAGTCTCTCCAGTGGCTGAAGGTCGTATTTGCTATGGGATTGCCTGTCATCCCTGTGAGGCCTTACCTTCTGCCAGGTAACCAGTACATTGTGTGTCAGTCTGCTCGGGGGTGTCAGATGCGGCAAGGGGGGGGGGGGGGAAACCAAGACCGTTGGATGTTTACTCTGAAACTCCAAATCTCTTATTTGTAGTCAGTATTAGCAGTGACCCTTTATCTAATTGAAATGGAGCTGTTAGCCCCTCTTCCCACCACCCTCCCATGTGTGTGTCTCTCGTCTCTCTCTCTGCTCCTCTCTCTCTCGTCTCTCTCTCTCTCTCTCTCTCTCTCTCTCTCTCTTCTCTCTCTTCTCTCTCTCTCCTCTCTCTTCTCTCCTCTCGTCTCTGCTCTCTTCTCCCCCCCCAGGTGTAGTGGATGCAGCAAAGGGGGTAAGGGTTTAGGGGCTTTGCTTATCGCCAACCAGTCAGCCATCAGTGAGAACAGCCTCACAGCCACAGTCGCTCAACACCACATAGTGTGATAGAGGGACAGTAAATAGGCATCGAGATCAACTCTCTTGATCCCCTTCTACATTCCAGGTGCATTCAGCACCGATAGTCTGATTCTCCTGAATGTGTCTGAGTTCAGAGTGTTCCTCCTCTGCCCTTGCTTCAGTCCGACCTGTCTTCCGAACTTCCTGTAATGTTTCACTTCCTTCATACTGTTGAGTGTCAGTGCAGATAAAAGTGTGTGTGTGTGTGTGTGTGTGTGTGTGTGTGGTGTGGTGTTGTGTTGTGTGTGTGTGTGTGTGTGGTGTGGTGTGTGTGTGTGAGACAATATCTCTAGATATTGACCAAGATTTAGAGCATATTTATAATAATAATAATAATAATAATTTAATATAATGTATTTTTCAAAAACCACATTGAACTGCATCTTGTATACACATTTGTTTTACTTACCTGCTACCTTCGGAGGGGGAAAAATTACAATTCAATACGTTTTTAACAATTGATGAGCGTCACCAAAAACGGCGGGACATGCAGCAGTGATAAAAAACGCTTTTCCCC
Source organism: Coryphaenoides rupestris (assembly GCA_002895965.2). Lineage (NCBI taxonomy): Eukaryota > Metazoa > Chordata > Actinopteri > Gadiformes > Macrouridae > Coryphaenoides > Coryphaenoides rupestris. Next base: position 137,290 of record PIJE02000700.1, on the reverse strand, counting down.
CCATGCAACCAATATCGAGCTCCAGAAGCGTAGATAAATCGCTCTCTGTCCAGCGGCGTACAGCCAAAACATAACTCCATCTCATGGCTCGCTAGAGGTGTCAGAGTTACAAAATGGAGGCCAGGTCACCACTAAGTAGAGCACCGGAGCTTATGACAATAATACGAATAAGCAGGTTCCTGTGTCCCCGTTCTCCATCGGTCCCTCGCACACCTGCTTATACGCTCGAAATAATAATCATACATATAACATATCTAAATAATAAAAATGAATTATAGGGTAGTAAATAAAGGGCACAGTCAGTGTTGTAATTATAATGTGAGTATAGGAGTGGAAGAGAGGGCGCTAACAATAGCAGCTGGGATGTAGCAACGCGCTACAGTATAGCATTAGTCAGAGCGGTGCATGTGTTGTTGCTTTTATGTTTTTGTGCTGAGCGTGCATGCTAACGAGCGCTTTCGTGGTGAGCATGCTATGTAGAACATGCCAATCACATGGGCACGTTGTTAGTTTGCCAGGAACCAGAAAGGCAGTTCGAAGCTATGTCCAACTCTATGAAACAGACACACACACACCACAACACATATACTTCTGCACAACCACGCCACCCACCCAGCCGCGGCGCCACACCCGCCCACACACACACACACGGCAGCTGTGTGTGTGTGTTATTGGGTGTGTGATTCATATGTGTGTGTGTGTGTGTGTTGTCGCACTGCAGTGCCGCTGTGTGAGGTGAAAGACAGCGAGTCCTTGCACCGGGATGGCGTGGTGGATCATGTTTACTAAGTGTGTGTACATTGAATATGCATTCTGCACAGTATGAATATGGATGATCACAGCAGCCTCCCTGTGGTGCTGCGCCGATGGGTGTGAGCGTCTGTTTGGTTGTCCCAGATCATAGCACATGATTGGCACCAGTGACTCAAGGAGGTGTGTGTGTGTGTGTGTGTTGTGTGTGGTGTGTGTGTGTGTGTGAGCAGAGAGAGGCGAGAAGAGAGAGAATGTGCATTGGAATAAAAATTATTCTTTTTTCATTGCTCCCGTGTTTAGTTTTGCTTGCCCTATAACACAATACCCTTTTTAATCACAACACCAAACATTTACCCACTTATAGACTGATGGTAGTAGACCGATAACCTGTAATTGGACTTCAAGTTGCCAATCAACTGGGTGATTAAAACCACGGAGACACACACACAACATCACACTTGCCTTATTATACTAGTGTATGAACACTGTGTCGTTTCAGTGGTCCCCCCCCCCCCCATACAGCTTCTATACAGTCGCTTATAGCCACGATTTGAATGACTCGAACTATAGGAAATAAGTGGGAACAAGTAAGCGTATAGGCTATGTATGGCCAACATGATGGAATTATGTCTCTATAGATAAAACCATATGCTACCAGTAACAGAAACAATCAAATTTGAGGAGAATATAAGAACGTACCCATGAATGATTGCCAACACTTCCACAAATTGAGCAGTTGCAGCATTGTAAAGTGTATAGCCCAGACTATGGATCGCAAGATCATAATTCAACTATTATATGCATGTTGGCAAAGGTGACTGTATGTTGATTGCGCCTTCAAAGTTACTCGTCACAACAGTTTGAGCAAGTTCCAGGTGCTTTCAAATGCAAAAGAAGCTCCAAGATCAGGTGGAAAATGTCCATCCCAGTCAGGAAAGAGAATGTAACCCAATTGGTAATCAAAACTATAATGAACCTTTCCATACCGTTCATGACAGATTCAGCACCTTGGACAAGTCTCTCCAGTGGCTGAAGGTCGTATTTGCTATGGGATTGCCTGTCATCCCTGTGAGGCCTTACCTTCTGCCAGGTAACCAGTACATTGTGTGTCAGTCTGCTCGGGGGTGTCAGATGGGCAGGGGAAACCAAGAGATGTTGGATGTTTACTCTGAACTCCAAATCTCTATTGAGCAGTATTAGCAGTGACCTTTATCTAATGAATGGAGCTGTTATCCCCTCTTCCTCACACCTCCCTGTGTCTCTCTCTCTCTCTCTCTCTCTCTCTCTCTCTCTCTCTCTCTTCTCTCTCTCTCTCTCTCCCCCAGGTGTAGTGGATGCAGCAGGGGTAAGGGTTAGGGCTTTGTCTTATGAACAGTCAGCCATCAGTGAGAACAGACTCACAGCCACAGTGCTCACACCACATAGTGTGATAGAGGGACAGTAAATAGGCATCGAGATCAACTCTCTTGATCCCCTTCTACATTCCAGGTGCATTCTGCACCGATAGTCTGATTCTCCTGAATGTGTCTGAGTTCAGAGTGTTCCTCCTCCTGCCTTGCTTCAGTCGACCTGTCTTCCGAACTTCCTGTAATGTTTTCACTTCCTTCATTACTGTTTGGTCAGTGCAGATAAAGTGTGTGTGTGTGTGGTGTGTGTGTTGTTGGTGTGTGTGTGGGGTGTGTGTGGTGTGTGGTGTGTGTGTGTGTGTTGTGTGTGTGAGACAATATCTCTAGATATTGACAGATTAAGAGCATATTTTATAATAATATAATAATAATAATGTAATATAATGTATTTTTCAAAACCACATGAACTGCATCCTTGTATACACATTTGTTTTACTTACCTGCTATCTTCGGAGGGGGAAAAATTACAATTCAATACGTTTTTAACAATTATGAGTGTCACCAAACGGCGGAGACATGCAGCAGTGATAAAAACGCTTTTCCCCCCATGCCACCAATATCGAGCTCCAGAAGCGTAGATAAATCGCTCTCTGTCCAGCGGCGTACAGCCAAAACATAACTCCATCTCATGGCTCGCTAGAGGTGTCAGAGTTACAAAATGGAGGCCAGGTCACCACTAAGTAGAGCACCGGAGCTTATGACAATAATTGAATAAGCAGGTTCCTGTGTCCCCGTTCTCCATCGGTCCCTCGCACACCTGCTTATACGCTCGAAATAATAATCATACATATAACATATCTAAATAATAAAAATGAATTACAGGGTAGTAAATAAAAGCGTCAGGACGGCGTAGGGCACAGTCAGTGTTGTAATTATAATGTGAGTATAGGAGTGGAAGAGAGGGCGCTAACAATAGCAGCTGGGATGTAGCAACGCGCTACAGTATAGCATTAGTCAGAGCGGTGCATGTGTTGTTGCTTTTATGTTTTTGTGCTGAGCGTGCATGCTAACGAGCGCTTTCGTGGTGAGCATGCTATGTAGAACATGCCAATCACATGTCACGTGTAGTTTGCAGACCAGAAAGCAGTTCAACTATGTCCAACTCTATGAAACACACACACACACACACACACACACACATACACACACACCAACATATCTTCTCACAACCCACCCACCCGCCCACACACACACACCAACACAACACACAACACACACGGCAGGTGTGTGTGTGTGTTATTGGGTGTGTGATTCATATGTGTGTGTGTGTGTGTGTTGTCGCACTGCAGTGCCGCTGTGTGAGGTGAAAGACAGCGAGTCCTTGCACCAGGATGGCGTGGTGGATCATGTTTACTAAGTGTGTGTACATTGAATATGCATTCTGCACAGTATGAATATGGATGATCACGGCAGCCTCCCTGTGGTGCTGCGCCGATGGGTGTGAGCGTCTGTTTGGTTGTCCCAGATCATAGCACATGATTGGCACCCAGTGACTCAAGGAGTGTGTGTGTGTGTGTGTGTGTGTGTGTGTGTGTGTGTGTGTTGGTGTGAGAGAGAGAGCGAGAGAATGTGCATTGGAATAAAAATTATTCTTTTTTCATTGCTCCCGTGTTTAGTTTTGCTTGCCCTATAACACAATACACTTTTTAATCACAACACCAAACTTTTACCCCACTTATAGACTGATGGTAGTAGACCGATAACCTGGAATTGGACTTCAAGTTGCCAATCAACTGAGCCGTGTCCGGCGCTGTACCTTTGAGTGATTGTCCTTCGGTTGCCATCACACGCCTTGTTGAGAAGTGACCAGAAGGGTCTCTAGTCTGGTTTCTTGTGCTCAAGGCTGGGCCCATCAACAACCATGTGTTGGGGGGAGGCGGGGGGGGGTTGGGGGTATTAAGCAATCACGGAGGAATTACATGCAGTCAACCTCCCTAATGGTCTACAGCTGTTCATATACTTCTGCCTTTCAATCAATACGTTGAGATCATATCAGATACGTTCTTCAGGCTAAAGGTCTGGATTGGCAAATGCTGTCTAGAAGTTGAGTTTACAACCGTTGGTGTTTTTGTTCATGCACCTTCCTTATTTATATTTCCTAATGCAAATACACAATGGTAGTTGTTTTGTGCAAAGCTTGTATTAAGATTTGTCTGAATTATGTTATTTAGCACAGTACCAAGGTTGTAAAAATATACAAAAAAACTATTCAACCTTAATTATTGCCCTTCTTCCATTTCGCCCCAAATGATGTTAACCTTTATCAGAATAAGTTGTTATTAAAAAGGGCAAAGGAAAGGCTTTAAATAGGCGTCCTAAATAAAATGGGGAAAAAAACAAGTACAAAAAGATAACTGTCTATTGCTGCCACCTAGCGGCCGGGGCGGGCTTTACATCACCAAATTAGTACCAATTTTGGTTCGAATATTAATAATTATTTTAGCACAGATAAACCATTTGCAGAAAATGAAAATAGTTGGTTATCGGTTAGTTTTTCTCTCCCTTGTCTATACCATTTGCTTTGACCACACCAAGAAATCAACTGAATGACACAATGTATTAGAAGAAGACGTTATACATTTATTATTGAACCAGCCTTTAAAATCCAAAAGACAAAACCGAAAAAATAAACCCAAAACATTGCACTACTTAAAGCATTACTAGTAATAGCTCTCATAAAAAATGTACAAATGTATGTTTGTTAAAAATTTCATCATCATTATTTCTGGTCTTCAAATGATTTTGGTTAAAGATATAATACATCATGGAAACCACTTTCACCGCATTTTAACAATCTGGTTCTGTTTTTTTTTTTTTTTAATGTGAACAAAAAAAAAGATGGAAGTGTATTATACAAAACGCGGGCATTCAGAAAAAAGAAAATACATAAATAATGGAACTGAGGTATCTGCTAGTTTACCGAGCAGGAGGGAGCCAACTAACAAAAAACAATGCGGTGACATTAAGTGGACGTGATTACCATGGTAACGGAAAAATGACCTCCCCAACCCAGACACAAAATGTATTTGTGTCCGTCGCCATGGATACCGCGTGGAGTTCAAGCACAACACCACTAGTTTTTGCCACGGTGTCGGCCGTCTCCCCGTCAGTGTCGCGTCTCCTGCGTTGCGATGCTTTCCAGTCTGGTGAGGAAAAAACAGGCCTGCACGGTTCTGTCAACAGGCGGTCAAGGAAGGCCCACTCCTCCTCCTCCTCCTCATGACACTTTTAAATTTCACCTTTTGCAACACTGCAGGTAACACTAAAATAACACGTGTCATGCAGCTTTCCCATCCGTGTCCCCGTTTGCCAATCGCCACACAAACACCCATTTTGCATCCAATGCGTTTGCACAATTTGGCACACGTGCTTGTCAATGACTACATTTTATTATAACAGAGTTTGTGTTGTTGTCATAGTGTTGTCATCCAAAACAACAAAGGTGTTGTTCTGTGAGAGGATAGAAGACATGCGACGGGCTTGGAAGTATGCGTTTAAAGAAAGAACAGGACTTTAGAGACAGTAGAACGACCACGCACGCACGCACACACACACACACGACAGGGTTAAAGTTGTTCCCCGGGGAAGTGGCCCTCACCGCCGCCTTCATGTCCAAGACTATCATGAGAAAGAGGGGTTTAAAATGCACCAAAATAGTTGTTCCGATAATAACAATTAAGGAAGAAATTATTCTGAGAAAAATCATATTCAGAAATAGACGTGAGGAGGTGTATTTAAAAAAAAACAATAAAGTGCTTAAGTATCCAATCCATAGTCAAAGAGATATCCGCTTGGAGAAAGACAACAACAACAAACAAAAAGATGTGCTCTGATGGTTAAAAATAAATCCTTTGCGTGAATGTTTTTCTCTGTGGCACAAAAACAACAACCCTTATATCTACCTCAGTGCAGACACGCCCGCACCTCTGGACGCCTCCACCTGATGTATGATGGGGACTTAGTCCAGCAAACAGAGAACATCTGGGGCTACAATGGCAAACGTGGATATTGGTTTGTGTTGTGAAGACTGATTGAACCGAGAGATAAGCATGGTTTTAAGTTGGTGGGGGGGGCCAAAGAGAGAGATCAATCAGCATCCGTGTGATTGAGTCTCGTGCCATGTTGTTGCTTGTGTGGGGGGGGGGGGGAACCAGAAGGTGAAAGATGCAGATATTAGTTTTCTCTTGGCTACCTCTTCTTCTTCCTTAAACCCCCCCCCCTCCCCCCCCA
>PIJE02000700.1:122500-127500 GCA_002895965.2 Coryphaenoides rupestris | reverse complement strand
GGCTAACAACATAAGTGCATTAGCACTCTCCGACACAGATCCTGTTCTGGCTCTGTCCCTTTGTCTCTCACCCGCTCTCGGCCTCTCTCTCTGCCTACCTCCCTCCCTCCAACACAGCTCAATCAATGGTCACCTTTTGAGAACCCCTTCTCAACACAACCACTCTCGGCATGAACATGATTTTTCAAAGCGATGACCTTAAAGCCACTTTATTTGTGCCGTCGACGCCTATTGGCCAGGATCGCCGATCAATCAATGACTGGGCAAAGATATTAGACGGGGCGTTTTTCATCGCCCGGCCCGAGTTTGGGCCACACAGAGTCCAACAACAACTGTTTCGGAGGGGGCGTGTGTATTGAGGGCGAGCAACCGACGTCACTCGAGTCGGTACTCTGACACGGATCTCTCCCCAGCGGAGTGGCCCTGACATGGCGCCGTCCACACACACGCACGCGCGTACGCACGCACACACATACACACATACACACACACATGAACGCACGCACACACACACAAATAATAGACAGAGGCGCGGTGTGTCATCCTAAGCCACGACCCAAATCTGATCCATCGCTTCTGGGCCCCCATAGGCCCTGAGGCTCCAGAGTCCCCCCACCCCCCCGATCCCCAGCCATCCCATTCTCCTCATCTTCCTCACTTCACCCCCACCTCCGCCGGCACCTTTCATCCGTCCAACCGTCACTTTTCCTGTTTTTCTTCCCCCCTCCTCCTCGTTTGATCCGCCTCTCCGCTCGCTCGCCCCCATCCTATCGGATAGCCGACTTCACTCCGGGCTGAGTGAGGTCATTGTTATCTTTACTAGTTCCCTTTTAAGCTTGGGTCAAATAGTGTGTGTGTGTGTGTGTGTGTGTGTGTGTGTGTGTGTGTGTGTGTGTGTGTGTGTGTGTGTGTGTGTGTGTGTGTGTGTGTGTGTGTGTGTGTGTGTGTGTGTGTGTGTGTGTGTTGTGGTGTGGGGGGAGAGAAGAGAAAGAGGATTTGAGCACCGTTAGCATCATAGCATTACGCTAGCTCTGCTTTGCCGGAGCCACAGCAACCGTGGGCCCGCTAGCGCATTGGTCTCCGCCGCAGAACGGTGGCAGCTACGTGCTGCGCGCGTTAGCCAGCTCTCCAGCTGTTTCCTCTTAGCCATCACGCCTGCTCTCAAGGCTTCCGAGAGCTTGGTGTGTATGTATGTATGTGTGTGTGTGTGTGTGTGTGTGTGTGAGAGAAACAGAAAAAAAAGCATAGTCTTGAGACGCTGCTGAGTCATTTTAATCACACTTTTTAAACTGTCCTCCCACACTGAGGGAAAACCGGGGGAGGAAAGGGGCCAAGCAGTGAGATACAGGCTATAGAATAACACCATGCAGCACCGCCCCTGTGTGTGTGTACTACCACTACTACTACTGAGTTAAAATGAAAAAGAAAACCAGTGACTAATGGATGACTGGTGTGTGTATGTTAAGCCTATGTCCATGGCTTACGCAGAGCAGGACTTACTCACTCTGCCGGTAAGGGAGGTGACTCACAGGTGAGTTTCTGGGACCGGAAACGCCGTTGGACCGCGACTCCATCCACGACTTGTTTAAACCCAACCGGGCCGACCGCATTGTTCGAGTGTGTGTGTGTGTGTGTGTGTGTGTGTGTGTGTGTGTGTGTGTGTGTGTGTGTGTGTGTGTGTGTGTGTGTGTGTGTGTGTGTGTGTGTGTGTGTGTGTGTGTGTGTGTGTGTGTGTGTGTGTGTGTGTGTGCGCCAGCCACTGCGTTCCAGGGGCCTCTTTTATTATTAGTGTAATTCTTGTATTTTTCTTTACTGCCACGTGTCCTCAGGAATGCTGCTTTCCGGTGGGGGGGGGGGTGTGTGTGTCGTACGACATGTGTGCACGCATGTGAGGCCATTGCATCATCACAAACCCCACCCCCGCCCCCTCTCGCTCTCTCCCTCTGTGTCACGCGGGGAGGTGTTGGCTTCAGTTCATACACACACACACAGACAAACACGCAACACATGCACACCTGCACAGGAAACGCATTGAGTCAGAGGAGGAAGTGGCGAGGATGATGATGATGGATGACGTAGTCACATGTGAAAAACCAGTACGGTTTGAGGGCGCGATCATACTTGCTGGTTGGTTTGCTAACCCAACCCCGTCTCTCTGTTCCTGTCTCTACCCCACCCCCTCCACCCACCGCAGAGCGAGGACAGCCCCAGCCCCAAGCGCCAGAGACTGTCCAGCCAGTCTGTCCTGGAGCAGCTGACGTCCGCCGCCGCTGCCGCCGCGGCCGCCCCGCCTCCCCCCACGCCCTCCCCCCCATCCGGCCCTGGGAGCTGGGCCACCCCATCCGCAGGCCGCCCCACCCGCACCCCCACCCACACCCCACCCCCACCCCCACCCGGCCTTCCACCAGGAGAGGTGTCTCACGCCCAGCCGCCACAGACGCAGGTAAGATGGGAGAAAAAAATCTAGTAAAAGAAATCCTACAATAATAGTCATGATAATATACAGTAGATGATGATAATTCAATTATTATAATAATAGATGATGAATAATGGTCATTATTACAAGAATGAGCAATTATTAGAATAAATGTGATATAACCGATGCATTGACCATCGATGGGGCAAACAAAGAATAATAGTGGCGATAATATAGATATAACTGTAATAATAACAATACATCTAATAACATTGTGACATTGATAACATTTGAGCTCCAGACAAGGCGTGTCAACTCATCTCTCCCCCCCCTCCCTGCAGCCCCCCGGCGAGGCGGCAGCGCGGACGGCCGGCCAGACCCTCCCGCCACCCTCCCCCTCAGCCCCACCCCCCCACCAGCAGCAGCAGCAGAACCAGCACCAGCACCCCTCCCCCCAGGGCCCCGTCGCCCACCTCTCCCCATCGGACCTCCAGAACGAGAACTACCACCACCACCACCACCCTCCTCCTCCTCCCCCTTCTCTCCCTCCTCCCCCCGCCCAGCCGCCTCCCCCCCACTCGGCCGCCGCCACCGCACACCACCCCTACCCCGCGCACACCTCCTACGGTCAGCTGGCCTCGGCTGGGGCCGGCGGGGCCCCGCCCCTCCCGGCCGAGGAGCCCAGGGCCTTCCACCCCCCCGCCCTGTCCTCGCGCCTACTGCACCCGGCGGCCGCTCACCACCATCACCACCACCACCCCCCGCACCCTCATCCCCATCACCACCACCACCACCACCCTCCTCATCCTCACCCTCACCACCACCACCACCCACATCCACACCAGCACCAACAGCAGCCAGGAGCCATGGTTCTGGACCTGCATGAGCAGGTGTGTTGGTTAAACCTTCCTCTTTCTATGTGTGTGTGTGTGTGTGTGTGTGTGTGTGTGTGTGTGTGTGTGTGTGTGTGTGTGTGTGTGTGTGTGTGTGTGTGTGTGTGTGTGTGTGTGTGTGTGTGTGTGTGTGTGTGTGTGTGTGTGTGGGGGGGGGGGAAGTGGACCTGTGTGAGAATCACCACTGTTTGGTTTCCACAATACTTATATTGTCAGGTTGACTCAAAATCCTTTATTCGTTTTTTAAAGCCAGAAACAATGTAGAACCCGAACCCGAAAGCTAAACCACACAAAAGATCAAAAATCGCATCGTAATTTTGACAGAATCCCAATACATGTCGTATCAGCATTCAGAAGTCATTGTCGTATGACAAGGTCCCTACCGATTCCCGTCCCTGGTGTGTGTATACAGTTTATACACACGTGTGTGTGTGTGTGTGTGTGTGTGTGTGTGTGTGTCGCGGCGAGGTTGCTGGTATAAGAGCTCTGCCTAGCAGTGTCGAAGTGTCCCTGACCACACCTAACCCTAACTCTGACGTGTTGGTTGTTACCTTGCATGGTTGGCACCGCCGTCAGTGTATGAATGAGTGAATGTCAGGGAACTGTAAAGCTTCAGTGGGTAGAGGAAACATCAGCGTATCGCCGATTGATTAACATGCTGCCGGAGAGAAGATGCTGATCCTGAAGCGTGAGAAATAATTTCAATAAAAATGTGTTTGAATAATCAAGGCGGTTGTGGTAGCGTTCCAAGTGTCAGACATTTCTCTCTGATTGATGAAGCCTGCTGCTCTCGCTGAGGGAAATAAATGTCAACAACTGGTAAACAACAAGTTTTGCATAAGTTAGCACAGCTACACAGAACCCTGGACAAGTCAAAACCAAAACAATAAAGGTCAATTGATCTCATCAGCTATTAAGTGTTATTAAATTAAATTGTGTCATTAAATTATCTTGGCAGAAATGTGTCAGGTACATTACTGTGGAAAAGGAATTTACAACTTGGCTGTCCTTAAAAGTAGGGATGTTATGCAATTGCGTTGAGACATGTTGTTGACACGGCGTCGCTTCCACACGGGTTTGATATCACTTCACCTTTCGGAAAAAACACCTTCTGCACACACACACACACACACACACACACACACACACACACACAGTATTTGACCCAAGCTTAAAAGGGAACTAGTAAAGATAACAATGACCTCACTCAGCCCGGAGTGAAGTCGGCTATCCGATAGGATGGGGGCGAGCGAGCGGAGAGGCGGATCAAACGAGGAGGAGGGGGGAAGAAAAACAGGAAAAGTGACGGTTGGACGGATGAAAGGTGCCGGCGGAGGTGGGGGTGAAGTGAGGAAGATGAGGAGAATGGGATGGCTGGGGATCGGGGGGGTGGGGGGACTCTGGAGCCTCAGGGCCTATGGGGGCCCAGAAGCGATGGATCAGATTTGGGTCGTGGCTTAGGATGACACACCGCGCCTCTGTCTATTATTTGTGTGTGTGTGCGTGCGTTCATGTGTGTGTGTATGTGTGTATGTGTGTATGTGTGTGCGTGCGTACGCGCGTGCGTGTGTGTGGACGGCGCCATGTCAGGGCCACTCCGCTGGGGAGAGATCCGTGTCAGAGTACCGACTCGAGTGACGTCGGTTGCTCGCCCTCAATACACACGCCCCCTCCGAAACAGTTGTTGTTGG
>PIJE02000700.1:107500-117500 GCA_002895965.2 Coryphaenoides rupestris | reverse complement strand
TCCCTCTTAGTCTAGCACCCACGCCACCCCCTCCACCGCAGCCCCTGCCCCAAACCATGAATACAAAAAACAAGGATTTAGAAGCTTCAGGTAAGCACCGCTTCTACGAGGAATACATTTTAAAAAGCGCCAGGTAAAAGAAGATTTAAAGACAAAACGATACCAAACTTAGAACAACCTTCAGTGTGATGCAGCAGCAGCAGCAGAGCGGTTCTGAAACAGTCCTTCTACTGCATATATACACACAGGCTAGTTCACGGATCACAAAAGGCCCGAATAAACAGAAGGGCGGGCTTCCTCCCCTGAACCAGAGGTGTCTCTGGCTGACGAGTCAGTGGCGCCGGTGCTCACAGGCCCGACCCCAGTCACTCAGCCAAAACCCACCCTCTACTGGGACACAGGCAGGCACACACACACACACACAACACCACACACGCACACAGTGGAGTCTGAAGCCACAGAGCTGCCTGAGAATGTTGCCGAGAGACATCCTGTTCTGGGTGTTGAGTAACTCATGTCGCATGCTATCCGTACGCCAGACAGACCGGCCATATAAACAGCGCGGTACTGTAGACACCCACAGGAGTGACCGTGATATTGCATTAGACAGTCAGTGTCGTTTTATTGGGGTTTTTAAATGTAATGACGTGCTTGAAGAAAGGTGTACCAAATTCAGTCCAGACTGAATTGGGCGAATTATTGCATTGACACCGTTAATGTTGAGGGGGGTTTCGTTTCTAGGGATGCACACTACTGTATATATCTGGTCAGATAAATGATCGAAATTTGTGCCATTATGCATTATTCGACAAGGAAATTGTAGCCGATAAATAGAGCCCATCGTGTAATATAACATTGCTTCCATTGGCTAGACCATAGGCCTTAACATGTGCAGCAGGCTGAAGTCATCACCGGGTGCAGAGGACGAATGTACAATTGCCATTTGCCATACAGTATGCAACACCTCGACTCGCCCTCATGCCTGGATATGTGCAGTCGATTTTGAGAGGAACAACAAACAAACACATATCATACAGAGTTGAAGGGTGTTCTTGTGTCCTCGTGGTGAATAGGGGCACGGCGGGGCCTTGAGACGCACCACGGATGGCATACAACAACAACAACAACCCTCGACGTGACACACACACACACACACACACACACACACACACACTGAATTGAATAGGATACGCATGTCATGTGATGCACAGCCGCCACATGAGATGTAAACACAAATGCACTTGAAGAGATTAGGAATGAGAGGAAATGGGAGTAGAATAGAATACATGGAGTGTGAAGGGGAGCATAGTGGAGAGCGAGAGAGAGAGAATGAGAGAGAGAGAGAGAGAGAGAGGGGCCAAAGAAGACGCCTTGGAACGAGAGTAAAGGCTGAGATAAACCGCTCTGTGGGCTGCACATAACAGCGGCGTAGAGGGAGGGAGGGAGAGAATGGGAGGAGAAGATAGGGGAGGAGGAGGAGGGTGGGAGGAAAAAGAGAAGAGGAAGTAGGGAGCAGTGAGTGACATGTGGGGTGGGGGATTGGGATAAAGAGCAAAATAAAGATGATGTGGAGGGGGGGGGGGGGAGGAGAGAGAGAGAGAGAGAGAGAGAGAGAGAGAGAGAGAGAGAGAGAGAGAGAGAGAGAGAGAGAGAGAGAGAGAGAGAGAGAGAGAGAGAGAGAGAGAGAGAGAGAGAGAGACCGGGTCAAAGAGAACTGGACAAGCCATTGAATATAGATGGAGGGGGGAAGAATGCAGCAAGCTAGCGAGAGAGGGAGGAGCAGGAGAGAGAGGGGAGGGTGGGGTGGGGGGGGGGCTGTGTCTTCCCTCCTTGACTGCTATTGATTTTCTGTAAGCCGAGAGTGCATCAGCTATTTCTATCCATTTCCTCCACACCCTCCCCCCACCACCCCACTCTCCCATTACCGCCTTCCCCACACACACACACACACCATCCCACTTCTCACACTCCATCAGCACCCTCCCCTCCCTCCCTCCCTCCGTCCGTCTGATCATCCAGCCATCGTCCGGCCTGCCTCCCCGAGATCCTCCTCCTCCTCCTCCTCCTCCTCATCATCACCTCCCCTCCACGTTTTCGTTTTCTCACTCTCCTTCGTGTTTCTTCGCGCCTGTCTGTGCGTCCACGTTCTTAATCACACAGGAGAAACCCCGCCCCATTCCAATCACACCCTTCCTGACAGTACAGGGGGTTGGGGGGAGGAGGGGGGGGTGCGGCGGCAAGGGTTCTGAAATCACCCCCCCCCCCTTGCTGAACTGGAGCCTAGAGAAGAAGAACCAGGAGGCCATGGTCCACCGGAGTCCCCTCTCTACTGGATGTTGATCCGGCCAGACAGGAGCCACTGTGCCTGGGTCAGCCGCCACCAATCACGTCTGTCACCATTAGATTTTCACAACACTCACACACACACACAGTGTGCGTGTGCGTGTGTGTGTGTGTGTGTGTGTGTGTGTGGCGCCTATACACCTCGTTTGGTTGGTCTCCAGAGTGAGCTGAAACCGAGGCAGGGCTTAAAGACACACACACACACACACACACACACACACACACTTGAGTTGTGAAAATATTTGTGCAGGCACATAGAAAAACACATTCAACCACTCGTTCACATGTCTCACTTCTTCTTCTCACTCTGACTCCAGCGCCAACAACACTCCCTCCTCGCCGAGAGCATCGGTATCCAGCAGTGAGGGAAAGAAAGAGAGGGATGGATATAGAAATTGAAAGTGCTCCATGAGATTTCAGAAGGTCAAGAGCAGAGCGCATTTCTGCATACTGAAAGGTAAAGGAGCGACGAGATTGAGAGCCTTCCGCCACGTTTACATTAAGTGTAATTACACGTAGCCTGTTTGTCAAAAAGTCAGGCGGTTCTCCTGCTCTTGGATTCTTTATGGATATTAAAAAGAAAGTGATGTTGTTGCTAGGTCTGCGACCTACGTCTCCAATACATTACAATCGGAAAGCGATAAACTCACTGTCGACATCCCAGTGATAGATTGACAAACAACACACCCGTGTTGGAATCATCAACAAAAAATTGCTGTCCAAAAGAAAAACACTTTTTTAAAGTATCCACCGTCACCATTTTCATAGCATCCCGTGTCTGTACTCCTATTTCAACCAGCCCTATAGCGCTGTCATTTCAACAAGCAAGCTACGAACTTGATGAATAAACTCACACGGCCGTCGATCATCTGCTATTCACTCATGTTGGCGATGACCCGCTGATGCTTTATCGCGGTCCAGGGGGGAAATGTATTTTCACCGGTCGGTGGACACCATTTTCTTACCCTCTGCACATGGGCTGAGAAGTATGCTGCTATGACCTCCGGCTTGGTTCACCGTCTCAATGAGTGAAAGGGAAACAGTTTAAAATGCCATCAAAGAAACGTCAGGTCAAGTAGGCCTATTGTCCGATAAGTACAATTTTGAGCCATTATCTAAAAACTTATGTGGCAGGTTTGGTCACACACAATATAAAAATGTATTCATTGTATTTGTTTAATTTGATGGATTACATTTTTTTTTTATTTTCTGATTAATTGAATATAACCATTATAACCTCAAAACACAACATTGTGTTGTGGACCCACTCAAATTACCACCTGTGTAGACTCAGAGGACTCTCTGACAAGCTATCAACATCACTGAAAAAAAGGGCCATATTTTAAATTCTAGAACACCGCCCCCAATAGTATTCATAGGCCACAGTAATGGTATATATAAATATACATTCAAAAAAATGGGAGGCCTTCAAGGCAACTATACTCTTGCTCGGTTGAATCTGTCAGTTACATTTTAAGTAGTTCAACCAGTGTATCAACAACGGCGTGTTGGATCTGCAAATCCCATCTCAAATAAACAAAACAATAAAAAACAAAAAAAAGAAAGAATTCAGCCCCTGGCAATGGTGTCATTCTCGCTGGGTGAAAGGCCTCCTTCACATTCCAATCAATGGCTGAATGAACACAGCCCTTCCCCATCAAAAGAAGCACGCCGCTCTGTGTCAACACGTTTGAATGTGCGACAGCCTCACGAGCACAACAAACGTATTTATCAATTCAGCCACGGAGCACAACTCTCGCAGTGGGAGGCACCCCCTCCCCACACACACAACCACACACAAACTTTGCATACACTTTGCATAACGGTTACAACAAGGTCTAATAAATGTGGAGAACACAAAGTGGTGGTGGGGGAGATGGAGAGCAGGACGGGGGGGTTGGGGGGTTGGGGGGTTGGGGGGTTGACGAGGCCGGCCGGCCAAGACCAAAGAGAGCGCTCCAAAGCAGTGACGCTGGTAAGGAGAGGTTACGGCGGGCCAAGGCCTGCCTGGGCAGCAGCACCCTGGGCTGCTGGGAAGAGGGACCCACGCCAGGACCCGGGAGCGGCCCGGCCTGTTCCTGCCTTCCAGCCCCGCCTCCTCCTCCTCCTCCTCTACATCAGCACACAGACACGCGCACCCATGCACGCACACACACACACATTCATCTGCTTTGCAGCGCTTATTTACATCCAGAACTCCTCCCCCACATCTCTCTCAGCACACCACACCCTCCTAAAATGACCTTCACCCTCTGTGCTGCCGGCCCTTTCTGCACCCCCTTCCCTCCGCTCCTCCCTTCTTCAACCTAATCATCTCTCCTTCCCTTACTCCCTCGCTTACTAAACACACACTTCCTGTCCCTGACCATCCAAACCCATTCCTCCCCCCCCAACACGCCCACAGAGTACTCCCTCTGTCCAAGAAAGTCCAGACACTCCTTTTCCAATGGGAACCTTCATTGTGTTCATTGCTTTGTCCACATGCGTGGACGTCCTCCGTACATATATACACTGCACCTTTTACCTACATAATTTTCCCGTGTGGCCAAAACAGAAAAATGAAAGAAAAATGGTGGCTCGCCCACTGGCGCAGAGAGATGATGAATGATGCACATTTTCAAGCCAGTAGTTGCAATCATATTTTCCAAATGCAGCTGGATTTCCCCAAAGTGCTTAAGACACTTCCTGTATCTAGATGATTCCCAGCCACTGGGCTGGGCATGGCCGAATGTGTGACCCACAAATTTCTACTGGATCACTGGAGGCTAGTCTGTTGACAAAACCACTTTTATACAGAGGAAAGAATGTGCCATCTCAGCACAGCACCACTTTATCTTGCTGCATTGCCAACTTCACAGAGAAATCTGTGTATTTATGCTAAAATAACCATGAAAAAATAGCAATGGGTAAAACAAAGAATAAGGGACTGTAAATAGACTGTATACTAATGCAGGCCTTTATGCTATCCAAGGATGAGTTCAGAGGACTACAACAACTTCTTTTCCTCAGTTTTTTTACTTGGGTCATAAAGAAGATTAGAAAAACAACAGTGGTTGCCAAGACACCCAAACTAAAAGGTACACAACAACAACAACAACAGAAAGCAAATGTTTCCTCATCCACTTTGTGTTGGAAGCGTGGAGGTGTGGAGCGGGTAGAAGGGAATACAGGTAGGGAGGTAGGGAGGTAGGGAGGGAGGGAGCGGGAGAGAAGTGGCCATCCATCTTCTGGTCAGGACAATCCACTAAAACCATCGCCTTCGTAAGACAAAAGCCTGCTCGGACCCGGCGACAACGGGAGTCAGGGGAGGGGAGGGAGAGGCGAGCGGACCCAAAACAAAAAGGCATGAGAGGAACAGGAGACGGAAAGATTGCAGAAGAGAAGGAAGTGCGTGTGTGTGTGTGTGTGTGTCATTTACTTACTAAGCATATGCAAGAAATAACCCCCATAGGGAATATTTTTTGATTCTCTGTAGTTTGTAATTTCAGAGGGTGGGGCATTTTGTGGACCAAATTCCTGTTAAGCTCATTTGCTGGCTGAATAGGCAGGTGTGTGTATGTGAGAGCGCGAGAGAGAGGGGGGAGGACATCATTAGCTTTCAGGCCCAACGCAGGTGACTGGCGTAGGAAGAATGGAGCCAGGCAAGCCTACCGTCTCCCTGTGCTTTCAAAGTAGCAGGATCCATTTTGGGTGGGAAAGGGGAGGAGGGTGTGGAGGGGATGCTGTTCTCCTAATGAAGGTGTGTGTGTGTGTGTGTGTGTGTGTGTGTGTGTGTGTGTGTGTGTGTGTGTGTGTGTGTGTGTGTGTGTGTGTGTGTGTGTGTGTGTGTCACATTGGGAGACCCAACTAGCCAGCTGCCTGGCTCTTGTCTTGAGAATATTCCACACAAAAAAAAAAAGGTACCCTTAACATGTACAGCAAAGCCAATGAGAAGCACTTGAGAACAAACCACGCTCTGGCTAGGCTATAGCTAGAGACCCACTAATTGAACTCTAATCCATTCCGGCGGCAGTGTTACCTACTGCAGATAGCATATGGTCTGTGAATATGTTTCTTTTTAACCACACACACACACACACACACACACACACACACACACACAGTTGTGTGTGTGTGTATCAGGACAGAGAGAGTGTGTGTCACTATTGAGGCAGGGGCAAAGTGCTAGGTCAGTGTAGCCCTGCACCTTAGCAACCAACAGAGCTGCTAGCTCAACCACATTGCTGCTTTAGTAGTGGGAATTGATGATGTGATGGGCATTTTCTATGGTTCAGGATGGATACCGTACCAATCCCTTACTCTCCCTTAGCCTCTCTCTCTCTCTCTCACTCACACACACACACACAACCTGAAAACAGATTTATTTTGGTGGCTGCCTGCTCCCCAAACTGGTATTTCCAGTTTTGAAAAAACGCTGCTCAGCTTGCTCACTTATATGCAAAAATTGATCATCTATTTTAAAATAAATTAATAAAAAGCACTTCATATCCACAAACATATACAAAGAATTGGCTGAACAAAATTGCACTCGTACTGTGGCAAGTTCATGAAATCCTTTCCGCTTTTCTGTTAGGAGGCCAACTAACCTTGCCTGAAGTTAGGTTCGCAAAACACAGGAAAGAGATCTCATTTTTTTTCTTCGTTGGGTTTTTTGTTTTTTTTTTAGACGCAAGACTTTGTGACCCACCGAAAGGTTCACACATCGAGACGTGGTGTTAAGAGCTTGCCATCCTCTCGCATGCGAGGTGCCTGAGCTCTCTGGCACATTCCACATCCTTTGATAGGGATCCAGCCACTCAGTACCCTTTCACACTGAAAGCCGGCATGCCAACCAGGGGGTCGTGCATGCATGTTCCATGCGGTAGCCGAAAACAGCGCTGCAGTTTAGTATCAGTAAATGTGGCTTTGAAAGGGATGTATGTGCCACAATGGAGTCAACGAGGCAGACTGTGTCGTTTTGACTGAGGCAAGGCATGTTTGAATAGGCTTTTTTTTTTAATGTTTGATTCTGTCTACTAATGGTCTCGCAGTGCCTGTGGAGAGAACAACCTTTGGGTTTAGATGGGTCTTCGGGTTGGATGAATTGATACGTTTCAGTTTGAAGTATACTTGACCTAAAATTCTCATCTTGTAATACTCCCATCATGTCAGGACACACAGAGGAGAACGGGGAAAGCCTGATATGATGTACTCCTTAGCTGCCTGGTTTGTATATCACTTTGTATCCATACTCTGTACACACACGTTTTTGTTACATTATGAAATAAATGTGGCTGATTTATGGGAAAACGCACTATAACCACTTGCCAAAATAGCTTCTGGTTACCATTCCCTTCTATATTGACACAGACACACACACACACACACACACACACACACACACACACCACAACTAACTAAATAACTCAGATGCTTACCACATCTCATACACACAGCATGGCTTCTCCTGAGCGTTGACTATCTATGGCGACGCCCCCCTCTCCACTTCTCCACGCCAGCAGCAGAGTAGAGTAGCCTACTACAACAGCACACTATGCATACACAACATGTAATAAGAAACACAGGTGAAGGCCATTTACCTGCGGCCGAGATGCGGTGCGCTCCGCTGGGTGCCGAAAGCCTCTGGATACCAGAGGAGCTGTTATTTCCAGAGGATCGCGCCTGGTTCTCGGAGTGGTTGTTGTGAGCAAGTTGTACGCAACCGGCGTTGTGCTGCTGCTGCTGCTGCTGCTGTTGCTGTTGCTGCTGTTGTTGTTGTTGATGAAGTTGATACTGGTGGTGGTTAGATCCTATGACCCCGTTACCGGCCATCCCATTAACACTTCCACCACCACCACCACCACCACCGACGCCGTACTGCTGGTAATATCCAGACCGAGAACGCGATCGAGTTCTCGGGGGCTCCATTGCCATGAGCTGGGGATGATCGTAGGGGTGGAAGAGGAAGGAGGACGCTGGCGCTGGTGGTGGTGGTTGTGGCGGGGGAGGGGATTGTTCTGTCGGAGAGCCGTGGGTGGATCCGGGCTGAATAATGCCCCTAGCGCCGCTCTGGCTGCTGTAGCCGTAGCCCCCGAGAACTCTGCCCCCTTCCGCGCCCCCGTATTCCGTTCGCTCCGACGACTCCTCCGCCGCCGCCGCTGCCGCCACCGCCTCGTCAAATAGATCAGCCCCTTTGGGAACCGGCTCCGGGGTGGCGGGCAGCCGGGGGCAGATTCTGGGCTCCCGGGTCGTGGGTTGTCCAGTGGCCGCGATTGGCATTTCCTTTCGGGGGATTTCCTCTCTTGTTTTTTTTCTTCCCCTTTTTTCTCTCCTCTAGTTGTTCAACCCCCACACACCACCACCTCCTCCTCCTCACATGGAAGGGCTTTCAGACACTGTTGAAAATATGAAGAAATGAAGAAAGGATTGTGGCATATATCGATGTAATAGCGGGGAAATAAACACGTTTTGTGTGTGTGTGTGTGTGTGTGTGTGTGTGTGTGTGTGTGATCGGGCTGCTGGCTCCCGCACAAGTTGGACGAACTGTGCTGGCGAACACAGCTTAAAAAAGGGGAACGCTGGGTGCGTTAGTCATTACAACAACCAAAAAAAGGACCCTTTCGTCACCCACTTTCTTCGTGCATGTATATATATATAAATATATAAATATATAACACATGAGCGTGACTACGAATCGCGTAAGCTTTAAAAAAAACGTTTTAATCCCAACGATCCGGTGACGAGAGAGAGAGAGAGAGAGAGACGAGTGAGCTGCTCGGCGGGCTACACGCTAGCTAACACACGACACACAAGCCCGACGTTTTACAAAAAACACGCCCGAAAACAACGCTTCTTCCTGCCGACACGTCGCCGCGAGAGTGTCGGTGCGTGGACGCCGTTGTGGCCGCGGGGGTGAAGTTTAGAGCGACTTTGGACACTTTTGAGTGGACACGTTCCGTCGTATCGTGAAGTTGAAGTCGAAGCCGTCTGCGTGATATTATCGAGAGATCGTCCACCCCCCCTCCTCCTCCTGCTGCTCCTCCATCCCGGATCCTCTAGCCAGCCAGACACACACACACACCCACGCCTCGGTTCCCTTTAAACGGCTCGCTAAAACATGAGCGAAATATACGAGGAAAGGACGTGTGTGGATCAAATTAAGAACCTCCACCGCCCCCCACGAACACGGTGGGTTTGTTAAGCCCCCCCGCAGAGAAGGCTGAACAAACCAAGCTCGAAAGAACCGGTGAAAGAAAAGAAAAGAAAAAGTGGTCCGCCGCACATTACAAAGAAAGAATACGCTTCAAAATAATGACTTAGATGAAAAAAATAAAGACCTCCGCCTTTTGGTTTCCTTTCGTATTTTGATAACTTAGTTTCAGAGCAACTTACCGTCAACTGGGATGATGTGTGGACGATATTTTGAGCCGTGTGTGTCTGTCTGTCTGTCTGTGTGTTCGCTGCTGGGTGTCAGCGTGAAGTGTGACAGACAGTCAACGCTCAAGTCGGATCCCCGTCAGACCTTGCGCGTCGAGACCAGATAACAAAACGGCGATCGCCCCTCGCTTTCGGACATCGACGTGTCGACGTGTGCGCCAGCGGGGCGGACGGTCGGCGACGAGAAGCACTTTAAAACACGTTTTAGGTCGAAGCTGTTTTTAATGTCCCCCGCGGCTTT
>PIJE02000700.1:37500-102500 GCA_002895965.2 Coryphaenoides rupestris | reverse complement strand
TTCAAATGTGCTTTGTGAACCAGTGAGTTAAATTTGCATTCACTACATTTCACATTTGTGCTTTACTTTGCTGTACATTTGTAGATTATGTGGGCTATATCTACTTGCTATTCTATTCTCATGTGAACCATGACACATGGAAGAGGGTGAATATGCAAATGAGGCATAATATGTATAGATTTCATATGCTCGTATGAAGTTCATTAGTCAAAACCCCAGTGAACAGACGCTGAATCTACAACGTCACACCACCAAAATGCAATAACTGAAAAATATCACAATTCTAAATCAAAAATCCTCCCTTTTAAAGGGCTGTTGGGGCCTTGTGCCTATCTTCATATATATGTAGTGTACATGCACACTGGATTCGTCCTGTATAGGTGTGTTGTACATTTCTAGACCACTTTGGGCTCTCCACGCCATGAGGGCGGATCGATGTCCCTTCACGGTGTCTGATATCCACCCTCCCGGTCACCACGCCGGCTGCCCCCGCTGCCCCCGCTATGCCAGGTTCACCGGGGTTCGCTCCCTTTGTCCCTGTCCCTGCCGCCGAGCCCAGGGCCCCGGCGACGCCGTCTCCCCCACATCTCGCCTCCCTCCGTCTCCACCCCTCCCCTCACCCCCCCAAAGGGATAGTCTCCCCCCACACCCACCCCTACCCCCAACCCCCAAGTCAGCTTCACCCAGTGTCAGGCTACCCTACTCCCTCTCTCTCTCTCTCCTTCCCTCTACTCTCTCTCTCTTCCTCACTCTCACTCTAGTCTTTACTCTTTACACTCTCTCTTTCTACCCTTTACTCTCAACTCTCTCTCTCTCTCTGCTCTTCTCTTTGGGTGCTTCCACTTTATCTGCTGCCATTGAAGGAAAATGGACAGGAGTCTCTGAGTTTGTCTGACGATGTGTGTGTGTGTATGTGTGTGTGTGTGTGTGTGTGTGTGTGTGTGTGTGTGTGTGTGTGTGTGTGTGTGTGTGTGTGTGTGTGCAGGTGAATGTGTGTGACAGTCAGAGAGAGAGAGAGAGAGAGTGAGAGACATGAGTGAGAGTGGGCGGATGAGTGTGTGAGAGAGAGAGAGAGAGAGAGAGAGAGAGAGAGAGAGAGAGAGAGAGAGAGAGAGAGAGAGCAAAAGATAGACAGAGGCCCAAGTGTCAAATTTCCTTTTTCAATTCAGTGGCTCAACTTGTTTTTTAATCAGGAAAAGAGGGTGAAAGGAGCGAGGAGAGAGGATAGACGATATAGCTGCACATTTGAGCTGCAGAGTTTTGCTTTGTTCTTGTCTATTGTCTGCTTTCTTCACTTCATTTTCCTTGTTTTAATGCCCCGTTTCCGCTCCCAAACTGAAAAGTCCATCGCAAAAAAAAAGAATCCCAGCCTTCTGTGAAACCCATTCAGTGGCTCTAACTACACATTGTAGAAACGATGACGAATGAGATGTATTACATTCGCGCTTTTTTCTTCTTGTCACCGAGATGTGCCTCACACCACATCCTGGCTTTTTGCTTTGAAAGAGGGGGCTGCGGATTCCGTGTTATTTGCTACTTTTTCAGTTCACAAAGAGATCTATTCTTCCAGCTCCTCACAGACATACACCTCCTGAAGAGCTAATGCTATGTGCTTAGTAGCTTATTAGCTATACTATCATGGTGGACTACTGTCCAATCTGCGGGAAGCCCGTCTACTTCGGTAAGTAGGCCTATGATGCTTTCTTCATGTGCAGCCTACTCAAGTACTATTCAGTACATTTACATCGGAGGAGAAGGGAAATTATTAAACTGTATATTTCGAGCCGTTTAAAATATTTTGACTTTACTTACTTACTTCAGTTTTCAGCAAATGTGCAAATTATCTTCAGTGCCTATTGTACAAATTGACCTTGATGTTTTAAATCGTTCCCACCTCCGTTTTATGGTATCCATGGTGCTTTGTAAAACAACTTTAGCACTATTCACTATTTCATACTTTTTTCCAAAGTGATCAACAGTGATTGGAGATATGTAGCATTAAGAAGCTGGTAGGAGTTAGGTAGGAGTTCGATGGGGCTCGAGCCCCATCCAAGCCAAACACTAAACACGAAACAAACTATTTACTTGCTGTGCAATTATTATATACCAGAAGGCTTATTAAAAAGTGCTTCACACTAACCACACACAGCGGAAGGTGGAGAGGAGCCACAGAATATACGATGACAGGATGTGCAGTATTCTGATTCTTTCCTGCTCACATTTTCTCTTTTGGATTTTTTTCTGGTTATTTTAATTCCCTTCCATGTCTCATGTATAAGTATGATAAATTATGAATAACTGAGTCGAAAATTCAAAATTGTCCCAATCTCACAGTTTAACCCGCTTTTGTTTTGTGGCCTATATATGCGATATTGGTGACCGAATTGTATGTTGCATTACACACAAATAAGAAAGTATGGATAATATGAATACATCCAATCACCTGACCGTGACATCTGCTCTGTCTTTCATTGGTCCAGGTGAGAAGAGGCGGTCTTTAGGGCGGGACTATCACCCTTTGTGTCTCAAGTGTCAACGTTGCAATCGACAACTAACAGCTGGACAGCATGCTGAGGTACAAAAACAATACAGTTATACAAACAGTGTGTATATGCAGATCCAGCTGTAACAATATCTTAAATAAAGGATAAAGGTCTCTTATCGTCTCTGTTTTAGCATGATGAGAAGCCATATTGTACATACTGCTACATCAGTCAGTTTGGTCCAAAGGTACAGTTTGTTTTTCCCATTGCAATTCACACACACACCCACACCCACACATACATTATACAGTGTATATATACACTATATGCAAACAGACTGACAAGTTGTAATCTCTCCTCACAGGTACCAATTCAACTGAAGCCCCGGCCAAGAAACCAGAGAAACCAGCCTTAAAGACAAAGATAATACACACACAGGATTTGGTTAGAGTGCCACAGTTATCAACAAAAGACACAGAAGGCCAATAGATAGTGGGAACCCGTTGAAGTATATTTAAACCTTGTATTCCAAGACTGGCATTTGGTTAGAAAACAACCCACAACACAATGAGATCCATTAAATAGATTCGCCGTGGGCATTGTTTGGTTTACATGAACTGTATATGAACATTTTTCAAATATGGAATCTATTGTGTTTGTGTGTCACTGTGTGTGTGTGTGTGTGTGTGCGGATACAGAGAATGAGGCTTGGACTGTTTATGTTGTGAAATGGTGCATTCAATGCACCATTTCACACACACACACACACACACACACACACACACACACACACACACACACACACACACACACCCACATTTATATTTCAATAAAATATTTTGATTTGTCCTAGGTGTCACATCCTTGTATTCTCCACAAAGCAGGGGGTGGGGGGCCGGGTTGAGAGGGAGACACATGGGGTGTGTGCCTGTTGGCGAGCCAAGCAAGGCCTCATGCCAGCAGAAGCGTCTTTAGGAATGGGTGCCACACTCGGCCAAAACAGGTCACACACACGTATGCGAGGGTTTCTCGGCCAACGACGGGTGAAACACATGGAATACATGCGCATGTGTCGACACATGCAGTGTGTCACATGGCACACTTCCCCCTCGGCTCATGCTGCTGATGGACAGCATTAATGATTGGACGGTTGAAGTATCGGAGGAGACGTGTCTCTTGGATTCACCGCATCTTCTTCGAATCCGCCCTGTCTCTCCTTCACCCCCCAAAGCACTCCCGCGTCCCAGTCTTGTTCAACCCCGTAACCACCCCCCCACCTTGACACATCACACGGCTGCTGTGATACCGGCTGGCTGACTGCTCATTTGCATGTGTTCCAGCTACACTCGCTTATTAGTGCTGCAGCGGAGAGGGTGGGCGTTGGGCGTGTGATTTCGCGGGGGGTGGATGTGATCGTGGAGGGGCGGGGTGCAATATTTTCCTGGAAAAGATGGTAGATTAGTACAAGTAGGGGTGGGGGTGTAGAATTGATCCACTAACCCTAACCCGTGTGTGAAGAGATGAGGGGACGGTACGGTTTATGTGCACAGAAAACGTATTCGGGTG
The DNA here is from genome assembly GCA_002895965.2 of Coryphaenoides rupestris. Taxonomy (NCBI): domain Eukaryota; kingdom Metazoa; phylum Chordata; class Actinopteri; order Gadiformes; family Macrouridae; genus Coryphaenoides; species Coryphaenoides rupestris. The sequence goes on along the minus strand of PIJE02000700.1, from coordinate 98,451 downwards.
ATGTCATCGGGAGTCATCATGACATGTCATCGGAGTCTAAAGTGCAACTACACAGATTGGGTTTAGCAGAGTAGACACGGAGCATGGAACTCACGTCAATTTCCAGACAAAAAGGGTGATTTAATTCCACACAAGACTTGGATATCTTTGTGAGTGACTATAATGACATAAAAAGTAACCAAAAAGTGTACAATTTTTGGTATTTGTGTTGGAATAAATTGTTGCAGAAAGTACTACATCAACGTAACAATAAAAGAACGTATAAAAGGACAGCGACTAAGTAAGTGTGTCAGTGTGGCCATCTAGCGGCTATAAACGACACCGCGGCATTTTTCACTCGGGCTGGCATTTACTTGGGCCAAAATAAAACCAGTCAAAACCAAAATCAAACAATTTTCGCAAAACACACATGCAGCGCACTGTGCACATTGCAAACAACTATGACATTTGTCTTGTATTTGCCGACCTCTGAGCGCATGTACGTGTACACGGTTCATATCTCCAGAGATCAAATACGTGACGCTCACTGTGACAGCGGCGCGTCACAGAGCGCATGCGCGTAGGTGAAACCAGGAAGAAGGCGAAACCTGACGGATTATGTGGACGTCCGGCTACCTCAGGCTAGCGACCAGCAGTATTTAGACTACGCGATGGCATCGGACGGTTGTCTATAGAATGGAAGGCTGAATGGGTCGTAGCGAACGTCGGTGTAAATACGTAGCGTCGTACAAAATAAAGAGTGAAAAATGATGTCAGAATGCGACCTGAGCGAGACCGGCGGGAGCATCGAGCCGCTGACGCCGCCGCCGGTGCTCGACACAGAAGAAGCAACAGCGGCGGCGTCCCCGTCGTCGTCCCCGTTGTCGTCGTCGTCTCTGTCCAACTTCCACCCGCCCGGAGCCCCCGTGCTGTCGTTTGAGCGGGCGAACCGGGCGAGGCTGGGACACGAGGCCAACCCCGGCGCGGCCGTTCGCATCTCGGACTCGTGCGAGAGCGTCCTCACCGAGCTGGAGACGGACGGCTCGGGGGAAGAGACGCTGCTGTTGCCCTGCTTGTCCAGGAGCAGCGGCGGAGGCGGCGGCAGCAGATCGGCGTCACCGCGGGCGGGACGCGAGAAGCGGAGCGGCAGACACAGCTCCTCGTCGGATAAAGACGCGCTGTCCTCGCCAGGTAATGGCCGAGCTGCTACACGGGCGTCGCTCATAACAGTAATCACTGTGTGTGTGTGGTGGGACACAACTACAACCCACCTGCTGTTAAAATGACAGCGAACCAGGAAGTTACTTTCCCCCGCTACAGACAAGCTTGTGTAACTTTGGATTTGATTGTTATTCTCTCCTCTCCTCGTATAAGTATGATTCCTGACATAAATATATAAAAACATCTATTCTATTCTATTCTATTCTTGGTGCTGTTGCTCCACGTCACTCCCTTTCATTCGTCATTCGCTCTTTCTTTCAGGTACACAGTGTGCTGAGTTGGCACTCTTGTCAACGTCAACTTACGTACGTTACCAGTACAATAAAAACGGAGCAATCCTGTTGTTTTTGACATGCAGTGTGTGTGTGGGAGCAGCCTGTCGAAGAGTTGTGTTATGTTTTAATGCTCAGCCATCTGGTGTATACCTGTATCCAGGTATATTGAGAATTGAGAATCCCCCCCCCAGGAACATGTTTCATCATAATGCAGACTTGATGAAACACACACACTCCCCAACACACGTTTTAACATGTCAAGTCACATGTTTGACATTCTAAAACCTACACATCATAATGGTTTAGGGTTAGGGTTGTGTCCACACAGAGACAGGCTACCATTATTACTATTATTTGTATTTTTTTTTTATTTAGGCCACGAGTAAGAAGGGTTTTTAATTTTGGCCACCACATTATGTTGTTTGATTGCTCTGTTTGAGTATCACGTCAAACTGACACCATCCCCCTGAAGATATAGGCTAGGTCATTGTATTTGTCTGCCATCTGATTGCTTAGGTAAAGCCTCTATCTAATCTCGTCTTGATGCCGTTGTGATGTGCTCAGGGGCCCCTACCAATCAAATTGACAATTTACATGAGCGTTGTATCCTTAAGCATACCCTCTTTTCCAAACTGACTCGCGTGTGCGGTGACAGTCAAATCATTGAATCGAGGTTCACCGCCTTCACCCTTCTCTCCGATCTTACGGTATCAAGTGTGCAGTGCAGCATCCGCCAGCGTGGGCGTCTTGTTGAATAGTTCATGTTCGCGTCTTTCAGATTCCTGGGTCAGTTAATGGGGGCCCTGTAGCGGAGTCCGTGCACAGTAGGGGGGCTGTTAACTCGGAGTGCCGGATGACCACACACTGAGTGCTCGCTAACACGAGGAAACACTTCCCCCGGCTACTGACTGCACCGAAGAACCCGAAATAGAATTAGAATGATGACCACTGTGATAGTGTGAAACGGGCCTACCTGCTTGATGGGCAGAAAACGTAAAGATGTAGTCTTAGGCCTATATTTGGGTTTTGAAAGAACACTACTGGATAGATAAAACCCTCGCTTGCGCATAAATGGCCCACTGTCCTAGATGCTTTTTCTATTTGGTTCTAGCCCTGCTCGATCATCATTTTTTCTCTTGTACTTCCTGTATATTCATCTTCGTTTCTCCTTTTCCCTCCTGGCAACCAAATTAGGGCGGTTCTCAGCAAACCAAACGCCATCTGCTTCTCTTCATCTCTCTCTGTGGCAAATTGTTAGCTTTCCCCCTGCCCCCCTCTCCTCCCATTCCTCTCTTCCTTCCTTCCTTCCTTCCTCCCTTCCTTCCTTTTTGCCCCCTCCTCCATCTCCTTCCTCCCTCCCACGGTTTGTCCCTTTTCATCTCCCTCGATGTGACCGATTGAGGGAACATATGGAGCCGTCTTGTCAGCTTACTGCCGAGACTCGGTGGGGAGGAGAAGCCTTTTTAGAGGTGTTATGTCACACCAGGTAACCAGAAGCGCGCTCTCTCCTCTCTCTCTCTGTGGAGAGGAGACGGATGGCCCTCTTTTTCTACCGCCGGCCAACATTAACCTGGTGTCTCTTCTCCGCTCTCAAAATGTCTTCTTCTCTCTGCTGCGCTCACACCTCAAGTCATAACTCCAGCCAGGGCTCATCATCCCTGTCCCAGTGTCCCACTCTCTCTCTCCTCCCCCTCGTTCAATCATGCGTGGCCTACATGTTGTATCCGTCTCTCTGATCAGCGCTTTCTGTTACTTTTGTTTTCGGCGTTTTGCGTTTCTGTTGTGTTTTGTTTGAAATTCTGTTATTTTCCCAGGGTTTTTTGGTGCAAGACTGTAGTGTCGAAAGCTTACTGGACATCTCTGCCATCTGCGACGCTGTGAGAATGCGGCCACTGTGAATTTAATGTCATGCTAATGTCCACACCGGCGGTGTTGCTGCCTCTCTCCTCCTCCTTCTCTAGGCATCAACGGCGGGGACTTCAACCATTTCCCAGATGATGCAGAGTTTGCCGACATCATCCAGAGGGCGGAGCAAGCCATTGAAAATGGCGCCTTCCCGGAGCGGATTTCCCAGGGCTCCAGTGGAAGCTACTTTGTCAAGGACCCTAAAGGGGTGAGGAGATGGATGGACTGGATGGGAGGGTAGGGGGGGGATTTCAAGTTAACCGAAGATTGGTGGAAAATAAGGTCCAAGTTGGTCAGTGTTGAGGATAGGGGATTTACTTTTGTGACAATTGTATACGTGGCTAGTGAACTGAATGCAAATGGCAAGATGAATCTGTCGTCTGTCTGGGAGTGTTGGGACAGTGAGACGCCCAGTCCCAAGAACAGCATAACGTTGGTGATGCACGACTCTGTCTCTCATTGACACACACACACACACACACCAACTTATTGTCAACCATGGAATGTGCTCTGAGTTCACCCCCACACTACACCTATTTAGCGATCATATCCAGTCAGCCGTTACGCAAAATTAGAGCTGGAAAGCCCCTGAAGACAAACACTGGTTTTGTTTTTTCTTTTTAAATCAATGATTACACAGCAAAGTGATACGAGACCCGTTTAACAGACAAGTGGCAGTAGCGTTATTTTATAAGACCCTAGCTTGTTCATGTCGTCCGTCAGGCCTGCTTCATGCAATCCCTGGGAAATTGTTTTGGATCCATGGGTCCGGGAGACCCACTCAATGGACTCCTGCATGTAGGTTTCTACTGCGCTCCAGCACAATCTTAGCAGCTGGTTAAGAGCCTTTTTGCATCCATAGGTAAACAAGATTGTTTATTAATGAGGGAAGGGGAGCACAGCTTCGCGTTCGTTTGATGTTTTGAAGGATACGGCGAAGCCTTAGGAGCTGGCTTAGGAAGAGAGGCAGAGCCACTTGAAGGGGAGGAGGAGGAGGAGGAGGAGGAGGAGGTTGATGAATATGAAGGTCCTGGTGAGGAAGAGGGAGGATGCAGGGAAGAAAGGGCTGAATAATGAGTGTGACGATGAGCGCTGGCCTGCTGCTAATGTATTCCGTGTGTGTGTGTGATCAGCATCACATTAACAGGCTCAACGGGGGACTGGCGGCGGAGGGCAGTGGTCTCGGTGTGACTGGCATGCACAATGCATCCTCTCCGTACCTTCCTTCTTTCCTTCCTTCCTCTCCTTGTGTTTTCGGTGTAGCTCGCTGTCCATCCCGGTCTTGTTGGTTATTCATTCACTCATCCTGTCTTGGGACATATCCTCCCCCCGCAGTCTACCCCCCCCCCCACACACACACACACACACACACACGCCTTGCCTCACATTGTAGTCCAACCAGTAATTAAGTGTCTCAGCTTGATGGAGTGAGTTATAGGCCTATATATTTTAGTATTGAACTGGTCCGACACATTTTGTCAGGGCAGGAGTGAAGGTTGACCCCTCTCAGGAAATATGGCATGTAGATTCTGTATGACACTAGTATTATTTTTTTTTTACACATCTAAAATAATGAGAACACTCGTCTCGGCCACGTATTGATATAGAGAGTTTATCAAGACATTGCGATTGCCATACGATTGATTTTTAGCGGGAAAGCTCATTTTTGAATCACAATTTTCATTTGACATTTGTTGATCTGTACAAAAGAAGCATGGTTTCTTATGTACTTATGTATGTAGGGCAGGCAATCTCTGCAGCCTTACAGTACTTAATTTATAATGGTGTTATTTCATTAACATTTACACATTTTACGCTCAAAATTCCACTCAGATTTGGATATTGCATTTGGCCATATTAATTGTTCAGACCTAAAACATGATGTAATGTGTAAGCTATGCATTGCAAACTTCTCAACAGCACATTGTTGGACAAATGGATGTGTGGCGTTCTAACTGTGTTGTGTGTTGGTGTTTCTGCCTCTCCCTTTGTAACAGAAAATCATTGGTGTTTTCAAACCAAAGTCAGAGGAGCCTTACGGTCATCTGAACCCCAAATGGACCAAATACTTTCACAAGGTAAGCCTTCTAACTTTGTCACGGACTCCCCCCTCAACTGAGAACAGATGAGCAACCACCGCCTTTTCAAACATTACAATTCATCCCCAATTTTCATTCTCTTACCACCACCCACCCCTGCTCCTTGAACCCCAGCTGTGTTGTCCGTGTTGCTTCGGACGAGGCTGCCTACTGCCTAACCAGGGCTACCTCTCGGAGTCTGCTGCCTCGCTGGTCGACACCAAGCTGGGCCTGGGAGTGGTGCCTAAGACCAAGGTGGTGTACCTGGCCAGCGAGACGTTCAACTACAGTGCGATCGACAGGGCCAAGTCCCGAGGGAAGAAGTATGCCTTGGAGATGGTCCCCAAGGTGGGCCGCCGCTTCCACCGTGTTGGCCTGCCCCCTAAGGTACTGACCACGCCCACTGGATCGTCTGATTTAAAAGAGTTTAGTGTATAATGTATATAATTATTTTTTATTTAAACAGTGCAATGAAAACAAAGATGCATGTGTCACAAGAACTACACTATTGAGGCATTAATGTGTACTCAAAATTTGAACTCGTCCTTGAGTGATTCAATTGTAGTTTAGTGTACAACTGCTGTATCTACTTTGAGTTTACTGTATATATTGGTGGCTTATTTTAAAGCTTGAGGAAGTGGAGCCACTTCTGCATTTCATCGAGGAGGAAGTAACATAAATAACTCAAGGAAGTCTATTTGTACTGCCACAGTTCATCTGCTTTTCACAATGTTTACAACTCTTGGTTGTTTATAAAGGTGGGGTCCTTCCAGCTGTTTGTGGAGGGCTACCATGAAGCAGACTATTGGCTGAGACGCTTTGAGGCAGACCCTCTCCCGGAGAACATCAGAAAGCAGCTGCAGTCGCAGTTCGAGAGACTGGTGATTTTAGACTACGTTATCAGAAACACAGGTTTGTGTGTGTGTGTGTTTATGGGGAGGGAAGTGTGATTTTCAGGGTGTGTCCAAATGGTATCATTTCAGTAATAAGTACACCGTGTTCAGACATGGCGTTGCGTAACAGTTTGACAATCTGCTCGTGTTATGTGTCGACTATAACAAACTTGTATTGTATTTAAACGGCACATTACATGCATTTTACAATAGTCAGGCTGTAGCTGAATTTTCTATGGTAACACAACGATTAATGTGTGTGTGTGTGTGTGTCCCGTGTGTAACATTATCCCATCCTATCAAACGCTATTCCTAGCTATGTGTGACCTTGTCTTTGCCGGGTGCTCCATAAATACACTTGCCCTGCCTTCTAATTCTGACTCTACATGTATTTCTCCCTGATGTTCCCTTCCACAGACAGGGGCAACGATAACTGGTTGATCAAGTATGAGAAGCCAGGAGAAGGAGAGAAGGTGGGACCTGATGGCATTGGGATTACTTGACTGTTTAGTGGGATTAGTGGTTGTAGTTGTGGCCCAGCAAGGGGAGTGACACGCTGTTTACAGTAACAACTCTGCATCGACGCTTGAGTCATCATGTCATGTTGTTATGGAAGGATATATTTCTGCTGGATCGGTTTACAGGCTCCCACCATTGCGAACATAAATGCAGCTGTAGTTCACACACACACACACACACACACACACACACACACACAGACACACACAGACACACACACAGACACAGAAACAAACTATGGACAGTGTGACCTTTGTGTAAGTGGCGTTCAGTCAGACTGCGCAGCATCAATTTGTTCTTTATTGATCGGTGACTGAACATTGCACCCGTCTGTCCAATTAATCAGCCCTTTGTACAGTGTTCAATAACCCACTGGTCATGAAGTCATTCATTATTGGGTCTGTTATCGTTGATGGCTAATTCTCACCCCCCTCCCTCCCACCTCTCTCCGCGTCGTAGGAAACGGAGCGGTCAGAGTCTAGCTCAGATTCCTGTGTCAAGATAGCCGCCATAGACAATGGCCTGGCCTTTCCCTTCAAACACCCCGATGAGTGGAGGGCCTGTAAGTATCCCTGCATTCCATCGTCCTCATTTTACAACTCCATTCACCCAATGGTCCTTTGCAGAGAAGCATGCATCCAGCAATCCAGTAGTGAGATAGCCCTGACTAACCCTTCTCTCCCTCCACCAGACCCCTTCCACTGGGCCTGGCTACCCCAGGCCAAGGTGGCGTTCTCCCAGGAGACCAGAGACCTGGTGCTTCCTCGCCTTTCAGACATGAACTTTGTACAGGACCTCTGCGAGGACCTCTCCGAGATGTTCAAGGTATGTACATGTGTATAGCCTATTGTATGTTGCCAGTAAAAGTATATCCCATTTTAAAGCTTTAAAGGCAGCATAATCTCAAAGTGAGTGTATATAAATTCGTTTTTTCCGAAAGAGATTTAAAAGGAAATGGTCTGCCTCGGCTAGCGCCGGTACGGAGTTTCTTCCTGACGAGTCATCAAGTGTAATTATTTTGGAAAGAGCAGCAATGCTTATAATCAGCCGGTCCAATCACAGCACACATTTAAACTTAATTTTACTCGCTCACCAGTTTTAAAAATGCCAACTTTAGTGCTTTCTTAACACTCAGTGTTTGCACCATATCTAATGCTAATTAGCTGAAGTCTTGTGATATTTGTGGTCTCTAGCTATCTCATTCATGCATTTCTGGACAAGAATCTGTAATTGCAAGCGAACATGAAACGGATCTGTATGGTTACTGGTGGCATACATGAATGGTTTTACGAAAGTCGCTTGCAAATTCTTATCGGATATAAATGTTGACAAATCCATATGGATTCTGCCAGTACATGATATCACCCAGTCTGGACCCAATTGGCAGCTATGTGCCAGAGAAAAAGGTCGAATTTGTATCAATTTGTCGGTATTTCTTTGAATCTGTCAATACTTGTATACATCCAGAGGGTGAGTTGAAAAATTACAGGACTTGGTTTCACTCTTGTGGGTGTGTGAATGTGTTTTGTCTGACTTGTCTTGAAATGGTCCTATTGAAGCTGCTAGCTAATGGAAGATAATGTTAGCAACCCACATTTCTCAATAATCAATGTGACAAAAAAACCCACCAATAAATACAGCAGCCATCTAAGTCATGTCATGTGTAATAAAGAAAAACAAACAGGTTCTAGTTCTTCTTTCGCCACCTTCTAAGCTCTATGTTGTCTTATGGCGGGACTTCCCCACACAAAAATCTTGCAGCAGTCCTAAGAATGTCCCGTGGGTTCGCTGCCACCGAGCGGGCTGTAGCCACGTCCAGCCTCTGCATGCCACACACAGGCGCGACATCAGCCATGTGGAAGGAAACGCCTCGGATGATATGAAGCACAATAACAACTTTATTTTGTTTTTTGTTTCAGACGGACAAAGGCTTTGACAAAACCATGTTTGAAAGACAGATGTCGGTTATGAGGGGGCAGGTAAGATTTGACTTCAAAGTGGAAATGTGTATAATTTCAATGTGTATGTATAGTATATGCAAATGAGCAATGTTCACATTTCCTCCATGCTGCCTGCATCCAGATCTTTGTTCTCTTACCCGCCATCTTGCCCCAACTGGCGTTTCCCGCACTATGTCCCTGATGCGGATGGATACAAATCGATGCTCTTTTTCTCCCTTCCATCATGCCCCTCACCGCCACCCTTGTCCCACTAGGATCTTGCTCCATCAACACCCCCTCCCTCAGTCTTGACCTTGATCTTGATGCCTCCTTTCTGGTCCCCTGCCCAGGTGCTGAACCTGAGCCAAGCGCTGAAGGACGGCAGGAGCCCCATCCAGCTGGTGCAGATGCCCCGCGTGGTGGTGGAGCGCAGCCGCTCGGGGAGCCACGGCCGCGTGGTCACCCTGGGCAACGCCTTCACGCAGACCTTCCACTGCAAGCGGCCCTTCTTCACCTCCTGGTAGACGGCGGGAGAGACGCAAGAGTACGGGGGAGGGAGTGTGCTTCTTTCCCCCTGAGCCTTCCCATCTGGACTGGAGCCACGTGCTGGCTGCTGTTGAGCTGTTAGCATAGGAGTGCCTCGTCATAGGACGGGCACTCCTGTGTACCTCGGCACCCAAGAAACGTGTGTGTGTGTGTGTGTGTCTTCTTGGTGCCGACACGCCCAGCGGCGACAAACTAAAGGCAAACGGCAACACATTTGTCTTTCGCCGTGGAAACGGTTGCCTTTTGGTTGTTTCATTGGGTTTGTCAATCAAGAGACGACTATTGAATCACACAGGGCCCTGTCCTTTTTAAGAGATCTCCAATGGAAGGATTTAGATGCTCTTTAATTGGCGGCTGGCTTGAGATATTGCCATTCCAAACTCCTTTTACGGACCTTGTGTGTGCGGTGATTCTAGGAACGCAACGTTCCTAGAATTAAAGGTTTTTTAAGGAACTCATTATGGCCTGTTGCTCAAGGTCAAGAGGTTAATATAAAAAACAACAACCATGATAGTGTCTCTCGGTTATTTCCAAGTTTGAAGTTAACGCGTCACCATATTTTCTATGACTCACCGGGTACGATACGTTTTTAGTATTTTATGCAAAGTTTTCCAGAGTTTACAGGCGAACCCTGACAAAGTCCACCACCGCGTTGAAGGTACAACTGTTGGCTCCCTCCAGTAGACTTTTCTTTGCCTTTTGTGGCAGCGACGACTCCTCCCCAGACACGTGCACACGCTCCTATTGTGTGTTTTAGTATTCTATTGGTTTGGAGCACTTGTAAGTAAAGACACACACACAAAGCGACAACCTGTCAACCTTTTAGTCCAGTGTTGGCCTGATGTGTCCATCAAAATGCAACCCAGTTATTTCCTTCTACTCTCGCTGTTGCCAAAATATCAGAGGGGATCGTTGAATGGTTTCCGGAAAAGGATATCAAAACTTGAACTCATTTGATTTAATTTCTTTTGTTTTGGGGTGAGAAGGGTTAAGAAGAGTTCCACTTTGCTTGAATGTAACCTGTTTACTGTTTCTATAGATTATAATTTTATTTAATTTTTGCTCCGGGACATTTCAGATGGAGGACATTCTGTGGGAATAGGATGCTCCTCTGTTCAATGAATGTATTGAGATGTATTTAAATGCTGGCCAGAAGCCTGTGTTCATTCAACTCTGGCATGAAGGAAGACCACTTATCCATCCCTTAAAGTGTGTGTGTGTGTGTGTGTGTGTGTGTCAGTTTTGCGCAATGCTTTTCTTTCTTACGTATGCATCTTGAACTTTTTATTCTAAGTGGAATGATTGTACAATACATGTATATTTAAAAAAATTTAAATAAAATTTGGGACACATGGACTGTTTTAATATGGTTACATGTTAAAGGGGAGCTCTTATGCCACCGGGTGTGATTAGCCATTTCACAATTGCCATGCGACTACCATCTAGTGACATCACAAGTGGGAATGTCCACCTAGATGTATGCAGACTAGATGGGTTTACCTGTCAGGTACAGTCGACTGGGTAGGCTGGTAGACTGATCTAGTAATCATACGTCTAAGTGGACAGTCCCACTTGTGATGTCACTAGACGATAGGCAATTGTGAAATGGCTTGCAATGGCTAATCACACTCACACCTGGTGGCATAATATGTCCCCTTTAAAGAGGATGTTTTCACCTGGCTTTGTATCATTTCAATGTGGCTCATATGTGCAGAGCCTGTGTGCATTGATAAGCTAATGATTCACTCAGCTCCAGACTGATCAGCCTGACTCTGGCCAGGTGAGGCTGCTTAAACCACCCACCAAACACACACTTGAAATCGGCAGTTATCCTTTCGGGATTGAAGTTTGCAGGAATGTGGAGACCAGCTATCGATTATATGCCCAAGGCCATTGAACTTTCCACATAATAATTAACATTTGGGGCATTTAGCATGTAATTATTAACCTGAAAACAGGCATGCAGCAATGCCCTGTGTTGTGGCACAGGAATCTCTAATCGATGTTGCATGGAGGAAAGCAGACACTATGCCATACACAAGCAATTTTGAGTTTGCATCTGTGTTTTGCTCCAAGAAAACGATATGGTAAAAGATTTTGGCATGGCATAAACATGAGCGATAGATTTCGTTTTCTAGGTAAGCAGTTGCCATTGTTGTGATGGTTTACGAGTGCTTCACCAATGCTATTTGCTTATCTTTTTCTGTGTATGTGTGTGTCTGTGTCTGCGGCTGGTTTATGCAGCCTCACATGACCCGAGTCAGGCTGATTAGAGTTTGGGGTTGGATGAGTGTGATGCATTGGCTAATCAATGCACACATGGTTAAACCAACCATCTACACACACACACACACACACACACACAAGAAGAGCACTAAACATGTTAGCGGTGACCAATGCTGCCTGCATCACATCTCCATCTGTACAATAAACAACTCCTGTGTCTTCAGCACAAGCAACTTTGTAGTAGCATGTACTAGCAGGGAGATGTGCTACACTACACCCTCAAACTTCAGCAAACTTCACCAGTTAGACAGGAGACCAAAGAGGATGCTGTGTTTATTTTAAACTACTGTATATGGAAACATTAATCTTAGAAGAAGGTGTGAGGGACAATATGAACAGCTGAATATAGGTAAAGGAAGCTCTCACACACTACTATCCTGCTGCAGTAAACGGCCTACGCCTTCAGATTGCCTTTATGAAAGTACAGTTGACCAATGAATGGCCCGATCTTACTACTTGTTAACTTTTAACCTTAGCAAACTAAGATAAGTGTGTTTGTTGGTGGGTTGAAAATGCAGATGTTGGTTGAATCCAATGCATGTGTGTAACATGGTCTCAGACAGGCTGAGAGGCTCTCATTTGAATGGTTGTTTACTGTACATCTCACCACCAAGCGCCTGCGCACAGATGCTGTACTGTACATGCATGGCTTGGACACGTGCTTCCTCCTCTTCCCGCTAGGTGGCGGTGCTGCGCCAGCTAGGTTGGGAAGGTTGGCCCCCCCACATTTGTTGGCCCCCCTCACTTTACTGTCCCTTTGGGGCTTCATGAAGAGTGATGGGAGTGAGAGTGACGCGTCACACTGAGCCTCGCCGTGGACAGTCTTGAGGAGTCAGCTGTGTCGAACTCACCCGCCAGGACATAGAAACAAAGTTTTGCTGCTGACGGTTCATCTGTCCTGTGTTACTGGTTCAACTGGGAGCGTTTACATTTATATCAGCATGTTTTTTGTTGTTTAGTATTTTCTTCTCAGAAGGACCTGGTTCAACAAAAGGGACAAACTTGCTGTGCTGACAGGAAACGTGTAACATGAATGCCCAAATGAATAATTACATATTTTAATTTTTTCCCCCCACAACAACAACAACAACGCGATGCAGCTGTTTTTCGTCGTGCTGGTGTTTTGCGTGCACGTCTACTCCGCCGGAGCGGCGCCCAAGTCCAACAAGTGCTCTCCCCGTTGTGACGTCACTAAGTGCCCGAGCCCCAACTGTCCCGGCGGCTACGTGCCCGACCGCTGCAACTGCTGCCTGGTGTGCGTCCGCGGCGAGGGCGACCGCTGCGGCCGCAAACACGACCCTCCCTGCGCCCAAGGCTTGGAGTGCAAATGGCTCGCCGCGAGTGGTGGTGGTGGTGGTGGCGGCGTCGGCGGCGCGGGAAAGGCGGCGCGGCTGACGCCAAAGCGGACGTGTGAGTGCAAAACGGCGCACCGGGTGTGCGGCAGCGACGGGAAGACGTACGGCAACGTGTGCCGACTGAGAGCGGCGAGCCGCAGGGTCCTGCAGAAGGGACTGCCCGCTGTCACACAAGTGAACAAGGGAACCTGTCTCTCGTCGGACACGGGTAGGATGCCTGCTGCACCTCATCCTCCTCCTGACCTGAGAGATACTGACAAGATAGAAGCAGGAGAGCGCGGGAAAACATGCCGTATATCATGCAATTATGAATAGAAGTCATGGATAGCCTATTCATAACTTATTGCATTTAAATCAAGACCATCTCCTCTCTTGCTATGGGCTTATTTCCCTTTTTCCCGTAATGTGTTTAACTCAGGGGCCGATTGTTTGAACAAGACCTGCAGTGGAAGTCATTTAAATCCCTCCATTCTCTCCAGGGTGGTCATTAAACGTGCAGGGGGAAATCCCCGAGGCCAGGCCGGAGCCCATAATAGGCTAATTAGCAGATGATCCCAGATTAGGCCTTCCCAACTCATCACACTTCTCTTCTCTGGGAAGCTTTCCTGTAACTTATAATGTCATGTGTGGGAATGTAGACGACGTGGTGGCGTGTTAGCTGTAAATTAACCTCTGTGGACTAAAATAACAGATACAACACTGAAACCTTTTTATTATTGCTGTTTATTTCTCTATTGTTTTACTGCATTGCTATGCAACCTGGCACAAGAATTTCCTTCGGGATTAATAAAGCTCTATCTTATCTTGTCTTAACATTAAACAGAAAGTAATGAAATAGAAATTCAATATAAATCAATGTTCTTTTTACTAAATATATAAACAAATATAAAAATATATAAAATATTAAACATTATACTGTGTTATATCTGAACAATATGCGTGCTGCTGACTGATTAAAAGAAGAGGCCTTGTTGGTGGTGGTGTGAGTCTCTGGTGTTAGTGGGAGTCTGAAGGCTTGTCTCGGTGTTAGTGCAGGCCACGCAGCCCTGCACCCCAACAGCGCTCGCTACCGATTCAACTTCATCGCCGACGTGGTGGAGAAGATCGCCCCGGCTGTCGTGCACATCGAGCTCTTCCTGCGGTGGGTCCCCATGTGGAAGTATACACTCTGTGTGTGTGTGTGTGTGTGTGTGTGTGTGTGTGTGTGTGTGTGTGTGTGTGTGTGTGTGTGTGTGTCTCAGAGAAAGAGAGAGAGAGAGAGAGAGACTCTCTCTCTCTCTCCTTCTCTCTATTTCCCCCCTCTCATTCCCACTGTCCACCCACTCTCTCTGCCTCTGGCTCTCTCTCTGTGTGTCTCTTTCATCCCCCTCCCCTCTTTCTCTCTATGTCCCCCCTCTCATTCTCCCTCTTTCTCCCTCCCGCTCCCCCTCTCTCACCCAGTTCTCTCTCTGTCTCATTCTCACTCTCTCTCTCTCTCTATCCCTCTCCCCGCCTCCAGTCATCCTCTGTACGGACGTCATGTCCCCCTGTCCAGCGGCTCCGGGTTCGTCATGACCCCCTCGGGTCTGATCGTGACCAACGCCCACGTGGTCACGCCGGCCGCCGCGGTAAGCGGGAGGCCCCAGGTCCGCGTACGGCTGCACAACGGCGACACCTATGAGGCCACTGTGAAGGACGTGGACAGGAAGTCAGACATCGCCACCATCAAGGTCAACTCTGAGGTAGAGACACACACGCGCCGTCTGTCTCTCTCTCTGTCGCTCTCTCTGTCTGTCTCTGTCTCTGTCTCTGTTTCTGTCTCTCTGTCTGTCTCTCCATGTCTCTGTCTCTCTCTCTGCCTCTGTCTGTCTCTGTCTCTCTCTCTGTCCGTCTCTCTCTGTCTCTGTCTGTCTCTGTCTCTCTCTGTCTCTGTCTCTCTCTGTCTCTGTTTCTGTCTCTCTCTGTCTCTGTCTGTCTCTGTCTCTGTTTCTGTCTCTCTCTGTCTCTCTCTGTCTCTGTTTCTGTCTCTCTCTGTCTGTCTCTGTTTCTGTCTCTCTCTGTCTCTGTCTGTCTCTGTTTCTGTCTCTCTCTGCCTGTCTCTGTCTCTGTTTCTGTCTCTCTCTGTCTGTCTCTGTCTCTGTTTGTGTCTCTCTCTCTGTCTCTGTCTCTGTTTCTGTCTCTTGCTCTATATCTGTCTGTCTCTCTGTCTGTCTCTGTTTCTGTCTCTCGCTCTATCTCTGTCTGTCTCTCTCTTCAGAATCAGAATCAGATCAGAATCAGTTTTTATTGCCAAGTAGTTTTCACAGAATGTGCTTTTGTGAGTGAATTGGTGCATAACATTGAACATCTCTCTCTCTCTATGCTCCTCTAAGCCCTGGCCTGCACTAAAAACCACTAGGTACCGCGACACATGAGTGGGTCCTGATGTGTTTGTGTGGTATTTAATGAAGCTGGTCCACCAGACAGCCAGTGGGAACACGTCAACATCAGCGCTGTCGCTGTGTGTGTGACTCAGATACTGAGCAGTGATCGCTGGCTTCTCCCACCTATGTCTGAAATAGCTTTTACATGTCTCCTTCATCTCCTCCTTCCACTGCCTTCAATAGATCACCTTTAACCATCTCTGTTCTTCAAGTTTCCAGTTTCTAGAGTTACATAAACAGCTCGATGTGTCCGCTGTAGATATTAAAGCACGTATATGTTCATCTACAGTACGTGCAAGTACAGTTACAACATTAGCATCATGCGTTACAACGTTCACACGTTTCAACGTTAGGATCAGGCGTTAACAACGTTAGCATGAGGCGTTAACAACGTTTGCATCACGCGTCACACCGCTAGCATCACGTGTCACACCGTTAGCATCACACACGTTACAACATTAGCATCATGCGTTACAATGTTAGCATCAGGTGTTACAACGTTAGTGTCACACGTTTCAACCTTAGCATCATGTGTTACAACGTTCACGCGTTTCAGCGTTAGCATCAGGCGTTACAATGTTAGCATCATGTGTTACAACGTTCACGCGTTTCAACGTTAGCATCAGGCGTTACCATGTTAGCATCAGGTGTTACAATGTTAGCGGCACACGTTACAACGCCTTCTCACAGTGTCGCCTGTGCTGTTGCTTCAAGAATGTTTTTAGATTGATTTGGTCGGTGCAAATGACGATTGATTTTTGTTTTTGTATGTGTTTGTCTATGTTTTCCTGTTCATTACCACATCTTTTGGAAGTATGGGAATTCTGGAGGACCTCTGGTGAATTTGGTGAGTCAAGTTTCTGTGTCCTCACACTGATATATTTTGGAGTTTTTTACATTCATAATAACATGTGCATGTCTGTCTCTCTGTCTGTGTGGATCTGTGTCTGTGTGTGCGTGTGTGCGTGTGCGTGTGCGTGCGTGTGTGTAGGACGGCGAGGTGATCGGCATCAACACTCTGAAAGTCACGGCGGGGATCTCCTTCGCCATCCCGGCGGACCGCATCAACCGCTTCCTGACCGAGTCTCAGACCAAGAACAAAGGTACCGCAGCCCAGACAAAACACTGCGGAGCAATCATGGCCGACGTTTGAATTGACAGTCCAACAGTAATTACCGAGTAACGGCTTACTTTAGTAACCATAAAAATGTCTTATTTAGACAAGGCCAGACTTCAGAGAGCCCTCTACCAACGAACACAGGAGGCCCAATCAGATACAGGTGAGAAACAACACCACGATACCTCTGGCACAAGATTTTCCTTTGGGATTAATACAGTTTTATCTTATCTTATCTTAACAGCACAAGCAGGTCTGTCCTTTGATCATAGGGGAGTATGATGTCATCAACATACTTTCTGTATGGGTGATGATGGCTTTCTGTGTGACAAAGTAAGCTGTCTGACCCAGTAGTGCTACTATGTGAGTTCATGTATTGTATTCATTTTTGCATGTGAATGTGTGTTCATTTCGTCGTCGCTTCTCCGTGACGTATTGCGCTGTTTTAATGAAAAGAGTACAACCAATTTCTGTCATGTGAGCGGACAGATTAATTAATATGTGTTAATGAGCTCCAGGGGGTCTCTTCCACCTCGGCACAGTGCCTTCAGTAGGTGGTGGTGGTCTGTGATGAGCTGCAGACCTCTCTCTCTCAAAGCTCAATGTCTGGCTCAACCATGAGGCTGACCATGATGATAATGATGACGATAATGATGATGATAATGATGATGATAATGATGATGGTAATGAAGTAACGTGCTGTGCTGTGTTTGCAGAAGAGAAGAGGCGTGTCTTAGGAATCCAAATGCTAACCCTGACGGAAGCGTGCGTTTGTAGCACACACACGCACAAACACACACACACACACATTTTCTATATTTAAAATATGTGGGCAGGTTAGATTCAATATCAGCTTTTTATTTTTTCTGTTCAATAAAGTTTTGCCTAAATAAATACAGCCTATTATGCTGTAAACTTTACAGCATATCAGGCTGTATTAATTAACCATACAAAATGCATAGGGTAATGTTGACTTTACAGTGTATTTTGTATGGTTAATTAATCCAAATATGTTACAGATAATAAGCTGCACTCACACGCATGCTGTCTATGCTTGCATGCGGGAAAGGTTGTCCCCAAATCACCTTCATATGAAACAAAATTATTCATAACAAAGAAAATGTAGTTTCCAGCAGCACACACCATGCAGTGTAAGTACGCGCAAAGCTACGGCCTCAAGTTCTTGCTAATTTCTTGACTTTCATTCAATCTTTTGAAGAAAAGCCTTAGTTTAGACTATGGTGAATAACTGCTAGTTTGTGTTAGCCATAGAAAAACTGTACATGGCCAGCAGAGAGGGAGGACATCATTTTATTATAGTGGGTTGGGATGCCCACGTAGGTGTAATTTTATTTAGTTTTCAAACTTCGGTCTGCGGTCGGGGGAAGTTATGGCAATATGTGGATTAGAGTGGGAAACTACCTTAACCACGCATCAATCACACACACACACACACACACACACACACACACACTTCAATATCACACAAAAATCACATTAACGTTCAGATTCAATGATTTCCATTCGATGGTGTATTTATTTACTTGCTCCGTTGTTCCATCGCTGTTGTGTTTCAGTCTAACAGCGGAGCTGAAGTTTAGCAACCCGGACTTTCCGGACATCAGTGGAGGGGTTCTGGTGCACCAGGTCATCCCGGGTTCTGCTGCGGACACGTATGTTTACACCCGGTCACTGTTCAGTTGTTTAGCGTTTGCTTTATTACACGGGATTCAGACGCGTGTCATTAAGAAGCGGCAGGTAGGTGGGCATCTTGCTCACGGATGCCTGACAGTAGGACTGAACAATGAATCCAAATATTATCAAAAGCCAATATCCCAATTGCAGGAGCTGTCATTTTTTGCGAAGGGTAAAATGTGTACATGTAAATTCATGGTACTGTAGTGCTGCAGATATAACCTGGCCTACACATTTGCTTCTCCAGATGTAACAAAATATGTTTGTTTGCTAGACTCATCTAGTTTTAATTAATTTAAAACTATATTTTTTAATTTAATGATAATGAAAATTGTGTGTCAGGAATATATCCCAATTGCAATATCTGCCAAAAGAATATTTTTTTACCATATGGTTCAGCTTAGACCGGGGATCAAACCAGCTGTCGACCACCCTAACCACCACACTACATAGAATTAAACATCTACATTTTATTGTATTTTCTTTGCAATATATAGGAATGTCAGGGCGTTCCAACAAATCTAATGACGCATATAGCCTCGAAGACAGACTTTTTATACTGTTTATAATGTCTTGTTCTTCTAGGAGCGGCATCAGGGTCGGTGATGTCATCGTTCAGCTGAACAGCCGCCCGCTCCTGACGGCCGACGGGCTTCACGCTGCTTTGACAGGCGATAAGCCCCTCCTCCTCGAGGTGCGCCGGGCCAAGGAGGAGCTGCTGTTCAACATAGAGCCGCAACTTATTCTGCATTGACTCTTGTTGACGTGTTTACCGTCTGCGTCGGTTGGGCTGGACTCAATTTGCATTTTGAATGTTCATTAATTTGCATGTTGCCAAAGAGAGACGTTGTGTGTACAGACATTTGAGGTTAATGTGAATGAATGTTTTCTCTGCTTTTTAATAAAAACTGAAACTGCCGTGGCAATATGTTGGCTCTTCAATTATTTCACTTTGATTTGAGAAAATTTGCAGATTCAAGGCTCAAGAAGTTTGATTGTCACATACATATACAGGATATGCAGTGAAATGAAAAATGCAGTGAAATGAAAAGGACTAGATCTAAAATGCAGTGTGCTATATGTGTTGCATGAATGGAACCAACAATGTAATATAGCCTAGGTCACTACATTGCCTATAGCCTAGGTCACTACAACCAACAATGTCACAGCAATGGTAAACCTAGATGTGAATGGCATTGTTTGCACTGACTTGAGCATGTCTATGTCTGTCCATCACTCAACGCTCCCAGCTGCTGTCCATCTGTACAGCCAAGGGGATGGGCTCCCTGTGTTTATACAGTTTTATTTCCAGCACCTCATCTTTGTCTTGGAGGGAGCAACGACTCATATAAACAAATCACGTTTATTTAAATAACCTTAAAGGGAGTCAGTCGCATACCCTCATTCAAATGAGATTCATTGATGACGTTCCCTAACCCCCACCCCCCTCCAAAACCCTCAGTTTGGCAAAAGAGCTCTTCGGAAAAAGTGGCCCCCGAAATCCAGTAGGAGAAAATTAAAGTGTGACCTCGATGGAAGGCAATTAAAGTCACGGTGGGAAATGCATATGTCACGGTGCGGTTCCAGCCAGCGACCAGCTTGTGCCGCGGCGGTGCTAGAGTATCAACAGATGTCCAGGTCAGTAGCCAGTCAGAGCCAGGGCTAACTGGGGCATCTGGATAACTAGAGCATAGCCGTCATCACCAGTGTGTCCTCCGCAGTGTAGTCCAGTACAGAACCACATAGAGAGAGATGGCCAGGGCCGGATGAACAGGGTACATACAGGCAGGGGCCCTCGGGGGGCACAAGCATCCTAATAACCACCACCCCCCTCCACGCTCAAACACACATGATGTGACTGATACTAAACTTGTACACATACAATGTTTAGGTGTTGTACAGCAGATAGTTTATCCTACACAATTGATATTGCTGCACACCATGAAGTCTCCCACCAGAGCAGTCACGCGTACTATGTAATAAACTACATACTGTACATCACAACACTGTAACAAAGTTATATGGCTTGCCCAACGCCAGCAAGACAGATACTTTGGCTCCCATATGTTTCCCGTTAGTCCAACCACTCTATGACGCAAGGCAATGTTGCAAGCGACCATCTAAATCCCAGTCTGAGAAATCAGGGCATCCATTACCGCATCTGGTTCTGTGTGCCGTCTCCTGAAAAGTTTTCCTGTGGACTTTTCTCAATGGCTTGCGACAAACTAGTCGTGCAACAAATCAAGCGAGGGGAGCGAGCTGCCGTGATCGTTTCGGAGGGGCAATTTTGAGGGGACCCTCTCTGGGTCATGGTTGTGTGCCCCTGGTCAGTGAATGTTTGGCCCCTTGTGGTGCAAAACCGTCCCTGGCAACATCTTCACCATCGCCCTCACCATCATGGCAGATGACGTCAGAAGCCACTGCCACCACCACAACCCCGGATACCCGCTTGTCCGGTGTGGTCGTGTCGGCAGGATCACGCGGAGGTGCAGGAAGCAGACAGACACTGTGGGTCTTTATGAGTCTAGTTCACCACTTAATGACAAGGAGGGACAGACCAGAATAGGCCAAACATACGCAGACCCAAGATTGCAGCCCAGACAAATTGACACACTGATTTCTTGTTTGTTTAACCAATCCGCTTTTGGCAATGGATTGGGGGCAGTGTCAATGAGGTCAATCCGTGGGAAAATTACATTATTTAGGATAACGCTAAATGCTGTCCAAAATAATCTGAAAGGAGGTGGAAGCAGAAAGGTAAATATACATTAACTCAGCAGAGGGCTGTCATTTGGGAAGGGAAACGAGAACGAGAACAATAAATAAAGCTCCTTTATTCAAGGAGACGCCGTCTTCCAGGCTCCTCAGTCGGCCATGGCAGTGAGGTCCTTGGCTCCACTGCAGCGGTGAGGCAACACTGTAAACTTCCTCTTCCATGATAACTTGGCTTCAGCAGAGTGTGTGTGCTCGCACACGTGTGTGTGTGAGAGAGAGAGAGAGAGAGAGAGAGAGAGAGAGAGAGAGAGAGAGAGAGAGAGACAGAGAGAGAAGAGAGACCCCAAATGGATTTAAATAAAAAAAAAAACAGCAATATACTGCATTACATAGCTTTTAATGCATCACATTTAATATTTGTGTATATAGACATATTATATAATTCTATGTATTGAAAGTTAGTGCAATGTCAGAGACGTCCTTAATTGATTGACGAATAGCCTATAGGGCCAACATCGAAAAGTTTGGTGACATTCAATGCATTTTATAATTATAGCCGTAACATACGTGTTGCTATAGCTGTCTATGTATTCTGTAGGTCCCATATGTACGTAGGTCAGCTATACGTTAAGTGGAAGTAATTGAGAACGTGGCCAGAAGAGGGCAGTGTTGAGTCACGGCTCTTCTCTCCTGACGTGGCAAGCTGAATGAGGTGGTGTTTAGTGTAATTACAGGCTCCTGTAATGACAGAGCCACCGTTTTTTGGAGGGTAGCATGAAAGCATGGTCCACAAAGTCCATTGAGGTCCATCATATGCACATAAACAGCTAATATCATATTTAGGGAACATGGTAGACCTACAAAACATTTCAAATGTTGAATAGGCCGCCATTTTGTTTCAATGGACAAACTAATTGTCTTCGCCAAAGATTTCCTCTTGCGCAGCGCATATATTTTGTATGAATGTATTAATAGTTACAACCAGCTCCTCCTAATTAAAAACTGCGTGAGTCATGTAGCCCGACCATACTGCACCCATATGGACCTTCTGGAGAGATGGGGCCCCTCATCAAGGCATCCTGGAGGCCTACATTACAGTTAAAGGGACACGCCGAGATATCTGTGAATTTGCGTCAATTAAATCCGAAATCATCGTCCAGAGAGAGAGAGGTCGACCGGTTAGCATTTGCTTTCCGTTTGCCGATTCCATTGACTTGGAGCGCTACGCCTGGCTCCGTTTCACGTGAGGGGGGGGAAGACACTTTTAATTACTTTGCAATGCTTTCCACTGTTCCACTTCCGAAGAGTCGCTTATTCAAAACGGGTGCCACTGAAACAACACAACAAGATTCTCTACAAACCCACAGATAATTCGGCACGATTTCCGGCGCTGTGATTTATGCTACCTGTGATGTTCTGCGCTGCTTCTCTTTTATATATCTAGATGCGTATGTAGATATATACAGTATGTATTGATATACTGTATGTATATAGAGCTACATTTATATACGATGCCAAGGGGGTCACAAGGCTTATTCTATGACTTGAAAATAAGTATAGAAACACGGACAGACACTTTCACACCACACACTTTCACACACACACACACACACACACACACACACACACACACACACACACACACACACACACACACACACACACACACACACACACACACACACACACACACACACACACACACACACACACACACACATTTACAACATGTAAGTAGAACCATGTGTTGTGTTGAGTAATCCACCTGCCTGTAAGCACGGCGGACCACTATACACACACACCGTGTGTTGTTCTACACTGATATGCTGCTTCTAGATGCAATGTGAGCGTGTTAATGGATACGGTGACACACTAGACGGCTTGTGTTGCATCAGCCCCGCATGAATCATAAACACGTTATATGTAGTTATATACAGATAAATGATTTAAGTCAGATTTTTGCACTTAGCCATACAGCGGTACTACTCGTGTCTATGTATAGCTGGGGTGAAAGCAGCTACATTGGGAACGTTTCAGTTCCTTGTGGAGTGAATGCCTTCCTTACATCTCTTGAGAAGAAGTTCAGTTTTGTTTACGAGTTTTCCTCCAGCGAGGCTCATCCATAAAGACATAGCGAGAATGTGGGAGGTGACAGTTTTCTCTCCCTTCCTCTCCCCCCATACTCCACCACCCTCCACCCCCCCCCCCCCCCCCCTTCTGTTGGATGAAGTTAACAGTTTTGCGGTGACTTAAACATTTAATTGCTGAACTCTGGATGACCTTGCATAGACCCCGCGCAAGAGATGAGGCAAGAACTAACATGCGGCCGGCGCAAAATATAAACACACACCACATGCACACACAAGAACCAGCACACACACACACACACACACACACACACACACAACACACAACACACACACACACACACACACACACACACACAACACACACACACGCATACTTCCTTTGTCAGAGCTACAATATTAGTGTTGCAAAATTCCAGTGTGTCGTCTCCATCTGTCTTTTCCACTACTCTCCCGGCCTGTTCTGGCAGATACTGACTCATCCCCCCTCTCTCTCTCTCCCTCACTCTCTCACTATAAATGTTGTCCACCTGAGCTGTTTGTCACTGAGGGACATTGAATAATTCAGTGTTTCCACACTGGTTTCTTCCTATCTCCCTTTTTAAACCCAACTCCAGCTCCAACTTTTCATAACTTATATATCATTAATCGGCTTATTTACAAAACCAGGCTCTAGCACCGCACATGCATGTACCTGCGAGTGTGCATGTGTGTGTGTGTGTGTGTGTGTATGTGTGAGTGTGTGTGTGTGTGCATTCCGAGTGCATGTTTATTCAACGTGTTTGTTTATGTGAGCGCATTGTAAATCTGCTGGCCGGCCCACAACTGCACCGCATTGTATCTTCTTGTGTGCGGAAAGTTGAGCCCCTTAAGGACGGCCAAGCATGCTGGGCCCATGACAGAGAGAGAGAGAGAGAGAGAGAGAGAGAGAGAGAGAGAGATAGATGGTGGGGGGGCCTTCCCAGCAAGAGCCAGACTCTTGCTTCCCAGCAAGACGGAGAATTCCCCCACACACACGAAAAAAGAAAAACACACTGGACAAACAATATTTAACTTGTCCTTATTTAGCATTTCATTTGAAGCCAGATAACTATTCACTATGGAATGTAGGGGTTGTTCAAAGCAGGGTAGAAAGAGTGAGAGAGAGAGGAGAGAGAGCGCGGGGAGAGAGAGAGAGGAGATGAGAGAGAGATAGAGAGAGTGGAGAGAGAGAGAGCGCGGGAGAGAGAGAGAGGAGATGAGAGAGAGATAGAGAGAGTGGAGAGAGGAGAAGATAAAGAGAGAGAGAGGAGACAGGAGTTGAGAGGAGCGAGAAGAGAGAGAGAGAGAGAGAGAGAGAGAGAGAGAGAGAGAGAGAGAGAGAGAGAGGGAGAGAGCGACATATTTCCCACGGATCTCACAGGACCCACAAGGACTTTGAAAACATTCCAAGTCACAGACTCCCATATCTGTTGGGTTAAATGTGTAATATTTAAATGTAACCCTTTGATTCATCTACATATTTATTTAGATATCTGTCGGCAGTCTTCAACATATAAATGGAACCTCATGATTGATCTCCATATTTATTAATGTACATGTAACGTTGTGATATCCTGTGACTATTGGTGAACTACAAATAATGCAAAGCAGCCTCCACACCTAAACCAAGAGAGTGGAAATGAATACTATTATATCTGTCTTGACAAACATGCATAGCGATGCACACTCTTACTGTTACTATACTTTCTAAATGCTAATTACTCTATTCTATATATAGGCATAATGTACTGAGAGAGAGAGACAGGGGGAGACAGCATTTGACATTGGAATGTTGTTCTTTCTCTACTTGTCCAAAATACTGTATTTGGTTATTAATTAGCCAATGAATTAACAAGATTAGCTATGTTTCACTACAATGACGATAACCAAATGTACTAAATCTACTGCACTCACACATGTGACCAAATTATCACACTGAGAGCCTGTTGCTGACGTTTTGTCAACATGTGACTTCGTGTGAGAAAGAAAGATAGAAACATGTGTGTGTGTGTGTGTGTGTGTGTGTGTGTGTGTGTGTGTGTGTGTGTGTGTGTGTGTGTGTGTGTGTGTGTCTCTGTGTGTATGGGGAGGGGTGTCATGGAGAGATGGAGAGATAGAGAGAGAGAGAGAGAGAGAGAGAGAGAGTGATTGAATGTGACTCAGTACATGTGTGTGTGTGTGTGTGTGTGTGTGTGTGTCTGGACATGTCAGCGTCTGGACGAGTTATGGTCGCCCATGTACCAGAGAAAGTCGCTCTTCTGCGCTCGCCGGGCAAATACTATCTTCTGCACCCACTCCCACTCTCCAGATTACTTGTCTTTCTACGTCTTTCCTTACTCACTCTCTCTCTCTCTCTCTCTCTCCATCACCCTCTTTCAAGTCTTCCTCTCGTGCGTCAGCTTATGTTGTTGTCATGAGGGATTTATCCTGGGTGAAGTCCAGTCAAAGTCTTTGTAATAAGCACAACAATAACACATTAATAAATGAACAGAGTAGCCTGAGAGATATATGAAAAAAATGTGTATGTGTGAATGCTGAATTTACACCCACACACACACGCACACACACACACACACACACACACACACACACACACACACACACACACGGCAGGCGGCGTGAGTGGACTCGACAGTGGGGCGTCTTACTGTAAGTGCTTTCATCATTAGCTCCTGTGTTACATAACACGCCGCGCTCCGGGTCCCCAGAACCCGGAGCGCAGCACGTGAACACTTAGAGAGGGATCCTTCTGACTCCGGGCGAGAGCGCCTCACACACATGCTTTCCATCTGATCGCCTCCTCCTCCTCCTCCTATACTTTAGACCCCCTCCCCCCCCTCCTCCTCCTCCTCCTCTCCTCCTCCTCGGGTCTAAGTCCCTGTGTCTCTCGCTCTCTCTCCATCTCCCTTTCCCCCTCTTTCTCACTCTCTCAAGCAGCCCTTCTACCTCTCTCTCTCTCTCTCTCTCTCTCTCGTCTCTCTCCTCTCGTCTCATCTCTTCTCTCTCTCTCTCTCCTCTCTCATCCCTTCCCCAAGTCTCTATCTCCCTTCCCTCTCTGCTCGCCCTCTCCTCTCCTTTCTCCTCCCTCTCTCTATCTCGCCTTTCCCTCTCCTCTCCCCTCGCTCTCTCTTTCTCTAACTCGCCACTTCATTCTCTCTCTCTCTCTCATCGTCTCGTCCTCTCTCTCTCTCTTCTACCTCTCTCTCTTCTCTCCTCTCTCTCTCTCTCTCTCTCTCTATCTCTCACACATCTCTCTATCTCCCCTTCCCTCTCTCTCTCCCTCTCTCTGTCTCTCTCTAACTCCCCTTCCCTCTCTCTCTCTTTCTCTCTCTCTCTATCTCCCCTTCCCTCTCTCTCCCTCTCTCTCTCTCTATCTCCGCTTCCTTCCCTCTCTCTCTCTCTCTCTTCATCTCCTTTTCGCTGTCTCTCTCTCTCTCTCTCTCTCTCTCTGCCCCATCGCTCTATCAGCCTCTCTCTCTATTGCTCCCCCTCTCCATCTGGCTCTCTCTCTCTCTCTCTCTCTCTGTCAGGATTACACACGTGTGGTTTCTGTGTGGCTACAGAGAGACAGAGAGAGAGAGGCTGCTCTGACATAATGCTGAGTGTGAACTTTCTCACCCCGCCAGTAGTTAATGATTTAATATAAAGGGCACCTTCTGCACATTGGACGAAAACATGCATTATTTTTGGGTCAACCCAAACATCAGCAGCGTGCACTCATGCTCAATACACACATGCACACACACACACACACACACAAATACACGCACGCATGCATACACACACACACACACACACACACACAAATACACGCACACACACACACACACACACACACACACGTGTTCTTGCATGCTCACATGGCACACTACTCATGCTATGCACCGTCGGTTAGCTACCACGTGTATGCTTTCATAACTTCATATTTTAAACACTATAAATGTGGAATGATTAGCAGGTGGAAGAATCACGGCTCTTTCTTGGCATCAGACCCTCCAGTCTCATAATCTCCTCGGGTTTGTGGCCAACATTCTGCTAATTAGCCTCTTAATGTCGGTCTTTGACATTGTGTACTGTAGCTGCTAGCTGCTCATTAGCCACCGGCTGCTTATTAACGCTCCCAGCAGTTGGTCTGTGACTGACTCGCTTGACTGACTGGCCACAGGCAGCAAGATTTTGTGGACATGAATATCACAATCCAAAAACTACAAAAAGGCATGAACACGTGCTATGTATTCCTGTAAATCATCAGTGTATAATGTATTGCAATTATAATTAATAAATGCATTACTACAGGCTGTTATACTGTATATTCACCTAATACTGTATATGGATGCTTAGTCTTCCTTGTTCTTCATTTGATGTCTTCTTTGCAGCACCCTGTACATGCATGTGCACCATGTGTACATTACATAATGTGACATAGTGTACACAATGTGATATTGTCAAGCACTCGATTAAAAAACGGTGGCATTGCACTGGCATGGCAATACCGAAATGTTGCTTCATGAATATCACATGGATGAGAGGAGATCAACGTAAATCATCGTCGAATAACCTCAACTTCAAAGGGTGCATCCGCCCATCCACTGTTGCTATGGAGACGTGTGCATCCACAGACACAGACCGCTTCCCCTTACACTTTCTAGGGTATTACAGCCTATTCTTCCTCTTATCGTTCTGGTTAAAGACCAATTCCAGTCCATCTTTACCGATAAAACACAAATTCTTATTGAATTGTTGTGGAATTGAACGCTTTGTTTTGATGGGATGCTGCAGGTCATGACAAATGCTCTATAAGGTTGTAAATCAGTGAATATGTAGGCTCAACAGTAGGCCTCACAAAACGTCGTTTGAAGCGAGAGAGACAAACTAATGCGACGATACGATGGAAGCAGTGTTCTCTCTGAAAGTTTTCTGTCTGCTTGAATGCCTCAAATGTTCCGTCGTCACATGAACCTACACGTGCTGGAGAGCGCCAGCAGCCGACTGCGCATGCGCGTCGTCATCATCATCATCACCACCATCATCACATCATCATCATCGCAGAGTTGAGTTGAGTTGACCGAGCTTGGCGACTTCTTACTGACAACAGTGTCAGATGGGCACGACATCCAAGTGATGGATGGGGTCTGAAATGAATGTGTTTCACTTGTAAATAACTCAGATGGATGAAGATTATTTGTTTTGTTGTGTGTTTTCTTTTCTTATATAAAAAGAAGAACACGTGTGCGCATTTCAGCACACTGGACAGCGCTTGTAGTTGTTGGAGACGTACGTTGAGCAAAATTCGCTGGCATTTTGCGCGTTTTTTGGGGGGGAACTTTCCCACGTGGCTGAGGAACGCAAAAACTGATGGCGGGAAGAGAGTCCGAGTCCACGGCGTTAGGTTCGAGTCCCGAGAGACATGCACTTTCCGGAGGTCCTGTTCGCGGTGTTTCTCTTCGCGGTCGCGCTCGTCACCTTGGTGTCCAACGTGTCGGTGCTGATATGCTTCGCCCGCAGCGCCGACATTCGCGCCCAAGCGGCGGGCGTGTTCATCCTCAACCTCTCCTTCTCCAACATCCTGCTCGCCTTCATCAACATGCCCGTCACCTTCCTCGGGGTCGCCGCCACCGCCACCAGCAGCAGCGGCAGCGGCAGCATCAGCAGCAGCGGCAGCCGGGGGGAAGAACAAAACCCGCTCGGCGACGCGTACTGTGGCGCCGTGAGCTTCGCGGAGACGTTCCTCACCACCAACGGCATGCTGTCCATGGCGGCTCTGAGCGTGGACAGGTGGACGGCGGTGGTCTTCCCCCTCAGCTACTCCGCCAAACTGGGACACCGGCAAGCGTCCGCGATCGTGGCCTATTCGTGGCTGCACTCCCTCGCCTTTGCCCTCTCCGAGCTGCTCATGTCCTGGGGAGGCTACAGCCCCACGTACGCCTCATGCACCCTGCGCTACGGCGGCGGGAGGGACGGCCCGCGGTACGTGGCGTTCGCCGCGTTCACCGCGCTGCTGCACTGCACCGGCTTCGCGCTCTGCCTCGCCGTCATGTCCGTCGCGTACCTCAAGGTGCTGAAGGTGGCCCGCTTCCACTGCAAGCGCATAGACGTCATCACCGTGCAGACCCTGCTGCTGCTGGTGGACATACACCCCAGGTAACCGTGATGGGAGACACTTCTTACACCGCCATGTCAGTTGATCTAAGTATTGGTCTCTAACACTCTGGTCTCTCTCTCTCTCTCTCTCTCTCCTCTTCTCCTTCTCTCTCTCTCTCTCTCCACTACAGTGTTAAAGAAAGATGTTTGGCGGAACAGAGGAAGAGGAGGCAGCGTGCCACGAAAAAAATCTGCATCTTCATCGGCTCCTTCATCGTTTGCTTCGCTCCCTATGTGATAACAAGGTAAGGTATGGTCTGCTGTGGGAATTTGCACTGCATCACATCCACACACATTCAAGAACTGATTCATATCAGCATATAGTCATACACCACTCTTACACACACGCACATGCTTAGGTGCACACACACACACACACACACACACACACACACACACACACACACACACACACACACTATAGGCTTTAGCCATCTTGCTCAAGGATGCGGACATTGGGGATCAAACCTGCAGCCATGGCACCATAATGCCACTGACAACTGAATCCATAGCGACCAGAATTACTGTGATTGTTTGATTGATAAAAGTAACCTCTACATAATATACAGGACGCAGTAAAACCAAAGTTTTCCTCATTATTCCCCAGGTTAGTGCAGCTGGTGCCGCACATCAACGTCCACCGCTACTGGGGCATCGCCACCAAGTGCCTGACCTACGCCAAGGCGGCCAGCGACCCCTTTGTCTATTCCTTGCTGCGCCAGCAGTACCGCCAGGTCCTGGTCGGCGTCACCGACCGCATGTTGCGGCGGGATCGCTTCTCGCTGTCCAGCAACAGCACGAGCAGCGGGACCGACGCGGACGGCATCTGCAGAGTTGCATAAGCTCGAAGCCGCCTCTCGTGACACATGGAGAAAGATACCGAGTCTCATTGGTGGACTGGAACCCACGTCAGAGCTGCAGTCTCAGGTCCCCTGTAACATGGTGGAGCCACCAGTGGGTTTAGGGTTAGTTTGATGCCAGATATGAAGACAACACAACCCTGTGACTTGTGTCAGATAACCCCTGGTCAAACATTTGTGTGTGACTTTTGTGAGTCTTTTGCAAAAGTGCATTGTATGTGTGAGCACGTCTCTGTTGATTTGCTTGGGGAACCACTAACTACCACGGGTCTAAATGCTCAAGTCCTGATCTGACTGTTCACATTGTGGTCGCATGCTGCTACCCCATATGAAAGTGGACTCAATCTGATTTGAAGCCAACAGAGGCATTGTGTGCTGTCCACACTGCTCTGAAACAGATTGGATGTCTGTGTGCCACACATCTGATTTGGGCCATTTCATCCACTCAC
Source organism: Coryphaenoides rupestris (assembly GCA_002895965.2). Taxonomy (NCBI): domain Eukaryota; kingdom Metazoa; phylum Chordata; class Actinopteri; order Gadiformes; family Macrouridae; genus Coryphaenoides; species Coryphaenoides rupestris. The sequence continues at coordinate 67,967 of PIJE02000700.1, read as the reverse complement.
GATGTGAACATGGCCGAATGTGCCGAATGTGCAATGCCATTTAAACCAATCAGAGCATTCTGCTGTATGAGAACACATTTTCCATGACAGAACTGAAGCTGCAGCTGCAGTTGATTCCAGCACTGTTTTCCTGAAGTCAGCCAAGATCAGATATACTGATGTTATTAGCTGTTTTACAAGTTTAGTGGCCGGAGAGGAGGTACCACGCTCAAAACAATACATATTGGCCTACTGGAGCCATTGTTAAAGGGGACCTTTGCAGATTTACAACTGGCTTTGTATCATTTCAAATCTTACCCCAAATGTTGCGGTAAGATTTTGCATCCAGAGACAGAGACAGAGAGAACGTCTTTCATATTTCACGTATTAAGCGTATTTAACACTATATCCCTAATGTGGAGAGATAGATGGGACTGAATCGCCTTGAAAAGTTCCCCTGAGTATAGGCTGAGTCAATGTGCTGAGGAACTGCCCACCACTGAAGAGCCACAATCACAAACCACGGATAGGGTACATCCCCAATAGATGTAAATAAATCTATATTTATATTATAAATACTTGAAGTTCAAATTATTATGAGAACTGTAAATAGTTATGTTTCATCAACCTGAGTCATGTGTGTGTGTACAGTTTTTTTTTAATTAAAGGAATTGGTCTGAATCAGCCCATACCGTGTCTCTTTTTTATGATTCAGGCGTATATAACACGGATGTATGCTATAATCAGAAGGTACAGCCGTGTCTGTGCATGTCTCATCCCACCCCCCCTCCAAGTCCACGTTCCTTCTTCCCATGCGGTGCCTCTGGCCTGGTGTGTTCCTTGGCTGTGTTGTAATATGATCTGGAGCGCAAAACGCACACACACACACACACACACACACACACACACACACACACTCTCTCTCTCTCTCTCTCTCTCTCTCTCTTTAGGCCACACATCTATTGGGGGATGCCCTGCGCAAACAAAGGGAGGCGCGCTATCGTTGATGCTTAATTGCCGGACGCCAGGGAAGCTCTCTACGCAGACGATCGGCCTACACACACACACACACACACACACACACACACCTCAGTGCCGCCTAACAAACTAACAGTGCTCTGTCATACTACAACATGCATTTCGCACGTATAGTGCTTCTTCTGTCGCTCACAAGAGGTTGGTGCGCCCCACCGCTGCATTGCGAAACAGCAGATAATGTAGGTAAGGTCAGCTGAACTTTAAAGACTTTCACTTTTTGCAGCCCATAGCAGTTGGTCATTGCACGAAGAGATACGGCTGCATGCTTTATATCGGCTGGTGTGTTTCCTAATGGAATGAGTCCATCGTTTTATGAGATTTTACGCGTCACATTTTACGCGTCGTTTGGCACGCAAGTCTCCGTTTGTCAGAATGGATGGACGCAGCTTTTCATATGTTGTGGTGAACACCTCGATCTATTAACTGCAAAAACTACAACTGTAGGCTAGGTTGTCTGTAACTGAAGTACATGTAAGTAGTTGTATTGTCCCTGTCCAACTTTGTGTGTCTACTTTCGTCATGGTGATACGCTTGCATCTGTCGCCACCTAGCGCATGGTTGTCTGCCATGGCGGCTGTGTGGATGGATATTGGTGGATCTCACTGATTGCTTAATTTATTTGTGCTATTTTATATTTCACAGGACAATGCAGTGGCAATGCAGCGGTTGAAGAAAAACGTAGGTTCTATTAAAAGCCATTCAAAATCAAAGGTTTCCTAGTGTATTTGCCTGGTTCAGTTTGTTATTGAAGATGTATCATACAATAAATGATCCTATATGTATAAGAAATTATGCTAAGCGTAACTTATTCATAGGCCTACATTGTAAATTACAAAACCAAACCATTTTATTACTAGCTATTCCATTATTGAGCTGCATCAAGATTGGTGGTATCATATAAAATATCTCAAAACATATAACCAATTGAAATAATAATTCAGTGTCATTCTAACCTCATCTGATAAACCAACCAACCTAACCAACTGTTTAAACTCCTCCTTTGCCAATAGCTAAGTGTGTGCAGCTGAACCTGGGCTACTGCAACAACATGGACTACACCACGTGGGTCATGCACATACTCATAATACACAAAAACAACAACACACACAGTCTTAGTGTGTGTTAAACACTCTTAGTTATGTCTGATGATGTCATCATGTTGTTGACACCCCCCACACCCGCCCACCCTACCCCCACACCCGCCCACCCCAAAAAACAGGACCATCTTCCCCAACATCCTGGGCCACCGGACGCAGCCGGACGCCGAGGCCGGCGCGGAGTACCTCCTGCTGACGGTGATCCACGGCCTGCTCAACGGCGAGTGCTCCCCCGACATACGGCTGGTGGGCTGCTCGGTGCTGGCGCCCCGTTGCCACCGCGACCGCGTGGCCAAGCCCTGCCGCAGCGCGTGCGAGGAGCTGCGGAGGAACTGCGGACACGCGTTCGAGTCCATCGACATGGCCTGGCCCTACTTCCTGGACTGCGACCGCTTCTTTGCCACAAGGAGGAGGGCTGCTACGACCCAATGGCGGGGCTGAAAGGTAAAGGTTGTGATAAGATAAGATAGGATAACATAAGATAAGATAAGCACTTTATTTATTAATAGGGAACGTCAGCTGTTTGTTACAGCAGTGGACAGCGTGTGTGGAGAACAGTGCAGATAAAGACAAAAAGATCAAATAAATACAGACTTCTCTCTTTCTAAGTATGTACAATAATGTGCAATAAAATATGTGCAATAAGGAATAGAATATCTAAATACATAAAAAGTTATAGTTGAGTCAATAGTAGGCTATGGTCATATAGCCAAAAGGTTTTATGGTTTTTTTTATGGTTTTCTCTTTATTGTGGAGTCAATTTAACAGACACTTTTATCCAAAGCGACTTATTGACCATAACTTATTTGCCCTCAGCCTATTAAAATGTAGGGACCTTTGTGTAGGAAATGTATCTCTCCAATGCATTTACACCAGCATAGTTAACCCTTTCCCACATTTACTCTTTATCTTCTTCTTCTTCTTCTTCTTCTTCTTTTTACCTCGTGTGACCTTGTATTCTCCTCCACCTCTCCTGTTCCACCGGCGTCGCGTTTCCCGCCACTCCGCCCTCCTCCAGCCAGGCAGGAGCAGTCGTTCGCCAGCCTCTCTCCGGAGGAGCCCAGCACCATCATCCAGTTCACCTACACCACCAACGCCCAGATGTACGGCGTCCTCAAGCGCACCACCGCCAAGTGCTCCCACATCTCCCACGTCTACAGCATCGGCCGCAGCAGCGAGGGCCGCGATCTGCTCGTCATCGAGTTCTCCGGTAACCCGGGGCAACACGAGCTCAGTGAGTGTGGCGTCCTTGTCGCCGTCGTTGTGGCCGCGCTTATGTGCAGTGGTTTCCGCGTATGTCCTCCACACATGTAAATATTGATTAATGTGTTTGCACAAATATCTAATTAGCTAGGTAACTGCTGGGATCCCGACGTCAAATGACCAGCCTAGATAACAATCTAAAAAAACCTTTTGCCCTCAGTCCAGCTTTGGTCCAATTGTGCATGTGTCTGTGTTATTGTCACCTCATCATCGATACTCCACCCCCCTCCACCCTCTCATCTCTCCACTCTGATGATTTCCTCCACCTGCACCTTCTCTCTTACCTTGTGCGGCAGCTGGATCCGGGAGATCACATTCACACGGGAATCCATCTGGCCACGCTTCAAGTTATCTGCTTGTGGCCGGAGCATCCTATGAGGAACTGCTGGCAGCTATGACCGTGGTGATAGACAGATGGTTCATCCAATCACCTGCCAAGTGTTTTTTGAAAAAGAGTTTAAAATGACGACTTCCCTGACTTCTACCCTCTCCCCTGTGGATGTCTGATCCTCCTCCTGCGAACGACTCCTCATGCACTTTCTCATCTCTCTTCTCTTTTCCTTTCTCTTTCTCTGTGTGTCCTTCCTCCGTGACCCCAGTGGAGCCAGAGGTCAAGCTGATCGGCAACATGCACGGCAATGAGGTGCTGGGCCGCCAGCTGCTCATCTACCTGGCGCAGTACCTGTGCTCCGAGTACACGCTGGGCAACGAGCGCGTGCAGGCCCTGGTCAACACCACGCGCATCCACATCCTGGCCTCCATGAACCCCGACGGCTACGAGCTGGCGGCCGCAGAGGTAGAGGATAGGAACGATCCGGAGCTCAACACCCAGGAAGTAAATATTGTTAAGATTGAGGAAAAACAAAAAAAAAGATAAGGCGACATTATCTGTGCATGGCTTGTCTTGTCCTGTCTGTCTGTCTCTCCTGTTCTGCCTGTCTCTGTCTGTCTGTCCTGTCTGTTTGTCCCATCTGTCTCTGTCCTGTCTGTCTTTGGTCCATGCTTGGGATGGTTATTGAGGTGGCACACCATGGAGTAGTCTTATAGCACTGTTGGAAATCAATACTGTGGAATTTTCCATTTCTAAAAATACATTACAGAAAGATTTCATATTGTGGACGAATGACCACACAGACAATCTATTTGTACTATTAGTCTTGACATGACATGAAATACTGAGTTGATTGTTCTATTCAAACCATTTTAGATGGTTTGAATAGAAATAGAAATAGAAAAGAAATCCATGCTTCAAAATGGTAGACAAATAGGTGTAGACCCGATAAGAATATCTACCTGACATAACCAGCAGTATGAAAATGCAGCCTCAACTAACCTGAACTGAGTGACGGTCATTGTAGAGCTCCTCCTACTGCATCCATTCTGTTTTTCCATTTCCATCCATTGTGCATTCCCATTGAGACTTCCTATTATTTTGTTTAAGAGCATGCAGTGCAATTGGGACTTTTCCAATTATTCATATATCTAACCAACATATGAACTGATCATTGTCAGACTGGCACAACCTTCCAAGGTTTATTAGCTTTGTACGTGGCTCAGATGTTACCCATACATCTTTGCATAGCCCACAGTGGACTGATCTTGTGTATGCACAGACAACCGCATGGCAATATTAAATACACTACAAAGTGCATTGAATATTGCTTTCTAAAATTCGAAAAAGATTTTCTGCCAAAATATTTTTTATAATATGAATAATAATAAAACTCAATGCAACAACTCATTGAGTTTAACCTACTGGTAGACATTTATGTGTGTTCTGTCTGTTTGGCTTTCTGAATCAAGTGCTTTGATTTTAGTAGACATTTTAAGCAATTAGTGAACGTGTGAAGGGGGGAAATTCACATGTGATAGAAAATACGTTTGTTTCACAAATGTATTTAAATGTTTTGCAGTAGTTTTTTGCCATATTTGTGTGAATGTAAATATGGGGGAAAAAAATCAATCTTTGGAAAAGAGTTAGATAGATTGGACATTAAATAAATGTGTACTGTGTTGCACATTTATTCTAAGGTTATAAGGTTGTGTCTGCTGCTACAGTTTCGGATAAATGGTCATCATCTTTCATATCTTAACATTTTACTCCTCAATTCAATTCACCCATTTCACTCCCCAATTTACCCATATTCATCACTTAATTCATATGCATCATGTGTTTTTCTTTAAAGCAAATACTCACTCCTTTCCACTAATATCCAACACAACCAACAATGCCACATGTAGCTCAATATTAACAGTGCTAGTGGGCTGAACCTCTCCAGGGTCCCTTATTGAATGGATGGACCAGCGTCGCAACAACGCTCAGAGCATTCGACCTGAACCGGAACTTTCCGGACCTGACCTCGGTCCTGTACCGAACCGCCGCAGCAGATACTACCCGCACCGACCATATCCCCATCCAGACTCCTACTGTTTGGAAAGGTAAGCAGGTCGATTATGTATTAGTATATATAAATAATGTAATAGATTTGATATATTTATCCACTTAAAATAATAATATATAATGATTATTATTGTTCATATATTGCATATATATATATATATAATAAGCATTATTATAGACCTATTTATTATTAATACTATGATTAACATTATTATCAATACAGTACTAATATGAATATTAATACTGTTGTTTTGGTTCATGTTGGAAGCAACAATAACAACAACAATAATGGAGGAAGAGGAGGAGGACGAGGAGGTGGAGGAGGAGAAGGGGGAGGAGGAGGAGGTGAAGGATGAGGAGGATGAGGAGGACGAGGAGGTGGTGGAGGAGGAGGAGGATCGAGAAGGAGGAGGATGAGGAGGACGAGGATGAGGAGGTGGTGGAGGAGGATGAAAAGGAGGAGGCGTTGGACACAGAGAGCAGAAGGAGGAGAAGAAGAGAAGAAAGAAAGAGATTTGGATGGAGATGTCAGAAGGTCAAATGCGGGACAAAACTAGAGAGGTAGAAAGTTCCACAAGACAGCCGAATGTTTGTGGAACGAATGTTTTCATGTTAGATTCCCCCGATGGCAGTCGCTATAACAAGCTGACTCCAGCACGGGGGGAGGGGGCGGGAAGGGGGCGGGGGTGTATCTACCTGTGGTGACATCTTTCCTGATCCCCTTGACGGAGATGGTGGCACCTTTGATCCCATAACCGTCCATGTCCTTCACCACCCCCTTTATCCCTCGGTGGACCTGCATGGTGATGACGGGCGATGACCGGGGGGGGGACCGGGAGGATAATACGGTCCAGTTTCACTCATCATACCCCCAGACTAATATCGCTTCATTAATGTAGGAGGTGGTGGAGGAGGATGAAAAGGAGGAGGCGTTGGACACAGAGAGCAGAAGGAGGAGAAGAAGAGAAGAAAGAAAGAGATTTGGATGGAGATGTCAGAAGGTCAAATGCGGTACAAAACTAGAGAGGTAGAAAGTTCCACAAGACAGCCTCATGTGGAACGAATGTTTTCATGTTAGATTCCCCCGATGGCAGTCGCTATAACAAGCTGACTCCAGCACGGGGGGAGGGGGCGGGAAGGGGGCGGGGGTGTATCTACCTGTGGTGACATCTTTCCTGATCCCCTTGACGGAGATGGTGGCACCTTTGATCCCATAACCGTCCATGTCCTTCACCACCCCCTTTATCCCTCGGTGGACCTGCATGGTGATGACGGGCGATGACCGGGGGGGGGGGACCGGGAGGATAATACGGTCCAGTTTCACTCATCATACCCCACCCCAGACTAATATCGCTTCATTAATTAACCTCACAAAACAAACAAACAAACAAACAAACAGACAAACAGAGAGGAAACACGAACCGACTCCATGAAGCTAAGCAGAGCCTCCTTGTTGCGTTTCCACTCGGGGTAGAGCTCTGACTCGGAGGGGAATTTGTCGCAGCCCAGCTCCACCGTGACCTCCAAACAGTTGGTATGCAGGTAGTTGAAGTCGGACATACCTGCCACAAGGGCGGAGGTGACGCCGAACGGGAAAACACTTTTAAAAACACAACACAATCCTTCCGATCTCTCCCGCGTCTCATCTACCCGGGACCCCCACCGATTCCCACCCCCTATGGACATTATACCCGTACACATACACGTTATATATTAGCATTTTTTTTAAATTGCTATGTTTTTACTCTTTTAAAATTCAATGCTAGGCACCAATTGCGCAAAAGCACATTCCTTGTTTGCAAAAACTAAGGCAATAAAGCTGAGTTTTAGCGATTCTCATTTTATCGTCGTTTGTGGAGTGTCGTTCGTTGGGTGGGTGGGTGGGTGATGTTTTGGAGAGCTCACCGCCGGCGAAGCTGTACCAGAGTGCACCGTTGATGATGCCCCCGGTCCGGTAGAAGGAGGCCCCGCACCGGTCCGTGTCGTTGTTGGACATGGTGGCGTGGGAGTCTGCGTAGGTGCGAGCCAGATTCTTGAAGGCCTGCACACCATCATCACCGTCATCATCATCATCAGAGCAAAAATAGTAAATGGATTGCATTTATATTGTGCTTTTATCCAAAGCGCTTTACAGAGTGTAGGTAGGACAGTGGATGGGAATGGGAATGCAACAACAATTGACCACATTTACCTCATTAATTTATTTATTTAGCATTAAGAGTATATATATTTTTTGTTGCAATGACTGTTGTGAAGCACTTTGTTATGTGTGTTGAAAAGTGCTACACAAATGAAGTTTATTATTATTATTATTATTATTATTATTATGTTGCCCCAAACAGGTTTAGATTTAATTGCGCCTGCTTGTCTAGTCCACCCCACCAATGACATGACGCCCACCTGTTCATCCGGACTGGGGGAGAACATGCGCTCCTCCTGCGGGTGTCTGGAGAAGTCAAAGGGGTAGGAGACGACGAGCTCCCCGCCGTGGAGACTCGCGGACTGGACGAACGGAATGGACCGCAGCCACTTCATCACCGCGTAGGTCTCTGGCGCCACCTGCAGGCCGGCGACGACGTGACCGAGAGACGGGAGACTTGACTATTATTGTTTGTTTGCGTTCCAGCGTACTGCTAAATAACTACCACCACCACCACTGCTACATCTAATAATCATCATCATCATCATCATAATCACAACAACAACAACAACTATTATTATTGGTGTGACTGCTGAGAAGCATTCACAACATATGTTATTCTACTTATTTATTTTTCTTATTATTATTATTCCGCCACATTTTTTGCCGGCCTTCTTCTCCCACAGTTTTCAACGTAGAAACTCCGTTCAAAGTTTAAAAGATTCAACTTTCTGAAATATTCAACATTTTCCAGCAATTTCTCCCCATTGAAATGAATGGGGGGGAATGTTCAACATTTTCCAAACCCACTCATATTCAACCTCTTCCCATTCATTCATACATTCAGGTAGAAACTCCATTCAAACATTAAAACGTTCAGGACACTGGATGAATTCACACATGATTTCAAGATTTTCATAACATTCATACTTTTTACACAATTACAGTTCAAACTTAATTGATTTTTCAGCTCCTCAGACAGTTTAACATGGGTGTGTATTGCGTGGGTTAGAGCGGGTGACGTCACGTTAGAGCGTGGAGCAGACGAAAAAAAAAAAATTATATTTTTAAAACTGCCATCCCGCCCACAATATTAACTCCACATACGTACATCAGAACGTAGGTACACTTGTGACGGTCACATAAATGTAACTATGGAAACAAACAGACTTATACTTTTGGATTTATGAGCCTCGGAGTTACAGCAGTGCAGACCCCAAAGCCCGTATTTTCAGGCAGCTTCAAGCTGTGCAGCCCTGCTGCAACAGAAGGATTCCACCACTGATCACGCCATTTTTAAACTACCATCCCGCCCACAATATTAACTCCACATACGTAATCTATACATCAAAATGTAGGTACACTTGTGACACTTGTGTCACATATATGTATGGAAACAAACAGACTTATACTTTTGGATTGATGATCGTCGGAGTGACAGGAGACCAGCCACTCTGTTTCAAGCAGAATTGAACGTTCTAGAACATTCTCGAGCCCCCCCAGAAGGGGCGTGGCTATGGCGGTGATGCCATAGCCACGCCCCCTCGCCACACAGCCCCTTCCCCACACAGACAGAAGGGGCGTGGCTATGGCGGTGATGCCATAGGCACGCCCCCAAACACACACACATGTGTGTGTGTGTGTGTGTGTGTGTCTGTTTGGTTCCCACAATATGAACTCCACATACGTAATCTACACAACAAAACGTCGGTAAACTTGTGACGGTCACATATATGTAACTATGGAAACAAACAGACTTATACTTTTGGATTTATGAGCGTCGTAGTGACAGGAGTCCAGCCACTCTGTTTCAAGCAGAATTGAACGTTTTACAACATTCTGGAGCCCGCCCGCACAGAGCCCCTTCCCCACACAGACAGAAGGGGCGTGGCTGTGTGTTTGGTGCCCACAATATTAACTCCACATACGTAATCTATACATCAAAACGTAGGTAAACTTCTGACGGTCACATATATGTAGCTATGGAAACAAACGGACTTATACTTTTGGATTTATGAGCCTTGACACCATTTTGATTGGCGCCATTTTGGCGCCTTTCAAAATGGTGTCAAAATGGCGTCTAAATGGCGCCAGCTACAAACCTCATCCAAAAGTAGAATTGTCCGGAAAAAAGCGATAAGGGGGGACCATTACAATATTTGGACTTTTGGCCCAAAATATTTTCTCTTCCAATCCTTTTCTAAACGTAACCATGTCTCACCCCGAGTGTGCCAAAGCTGTACTGTAAGTTTGGAATCCATCGGATAAAGTTTACAGGAATAATGACAGAAATTGTCCGGAAAAAAGTGATAAGGGGGGACCATTACAACAGCATTCACACCGCAATTTCTTCAGAAATTGCCTTTTCTAGTTACCTTCGTCGTCGTCGTCGTCGTCGTCCTCCTCCTCCTCGCCAGCCGAGAGCGGGGACTACTGGCGGCTGGTGAACCCCGGGACCCACATCGTGACGGTCACAGCCAAGGGCTACTCCCGGGTCTCCAAGCGCATCCGGCTGCCCCACAACATGCAGAAGGCTGGGGTGGTGGACTTCATCTTGAAGAAGGTGACAGCTTGCTCTCCATTACTTGGTAGTTTTTGTTCAGAATCATTTGAAGCGTTTGACAACGAAACCCGAAACCCAACCATGTCTCAATCAAACCAAGGTTTATGTTTTTATTTTTTTTATTTCCTAAATCGATCTAAATCAATTTGTGGAGGAAAACGAAAATCACAATCAAACAAGAAAATCAATGTCACATTGGTGCATAATATTGAACATTAAACAGTAAGTAATAATATAGAAATTCAAAATAATTCATACAAATTCAAAACATAAAAAATATCTACAAAAATAAACTATAAAAGTGTGCAGCTACATTTGTATAAGGGATGGCTTTAGTGACGACGTACCTTTAACTGTACTACCATGCTCATCAGCAGTCGCGTCTACACGTATTATTATTTATTATTATTATTTCTATGATTATTTCTTGTTTATTCCTTCTTTCTTGTTTTCGATCCCTTCCTCCCATCAGGTTCCGCTGGAGCCCGACATCGACGACCATCTCTTCCCGATGGCCGACTCCTGGGACCGCTTTGATCCCTACAACCAGTTTGAGCGCTACGGCACGCGGGAGCGCGAGGCGGGGGAGGAGGGCCGGGTGGAGCGCCAGGAGAAGCCCTGGTGGTGGAACTACTTCGCCCAGTTCTCCTTCTCCCCCCCGACATGGCTGCTGCGCAACGTCTAGACACAACCGCTGAGATTAGACAGAGACGAGAGGAGAGAGAGAGAGGAGAGAGAGAGAGAGAGGGAACGAGAGAGAGAAAGAGAGTGAGTGGGTGAAACGCTAAACGCTAATGTAGCATTGTAGAAGGCGACCGGTAATGGAAGAGCGGACATTTCCTATTCCGACGAGTGGGAGACGGAGCCATTACAGGCGTATATTAAGGCGGTGTAATAGTGGTCCCCTGTGCTTCACTGGCAGAATGTGAAAATAGGCTAAATATACTTCCAATTAGAAATCTTGGCTTTAGCTTTTTTTTTTTTACTTTAGCATTTTGCAACAACAAGCATCACTGGGAAGTGAATGAATTAGACCCTGTAAATAATTTTATAAAAGAAGATCATTTGTGTTTTGTCAATAGCATCGCTATCATCCTACTCTGTTCATTTCTTTTTACTCCAAGCGTCTTGTCGATGACGATGAAGTCAACACAAGCCTTAGTTTTCTTCTTCTTTTGTGGTTGTGGTGTTATCTCTTGTTTCTCTACAGGTGGTCTAGATGCTTAGAATAGTGTACTTCTCAGTGTTTAGAGCAACATTGTTTAAAATGTGTCTCTGTGCCTCTTGGCTTTGCTATGTAGTTGCCTATTTGAATGTGCGAGTTGGCAGATGGCAAATTCACATTACATGAACAAGACAAGATAGTTTTCAATTCACTTGGTCCTTTGCTGTACTTTTATATTTTCTATCTTCATAGGTAATGTCAATAGGTATGTCTTGTGATGTATTTTTCTACATAGGTAATGTCAAAGCATTACAACTTGTCTAATACATTACCACTATGAAACATTGTCTGTCACCTCTAAACGCAAAACACTGAAATAAAATGTTTTCCATTGTGTCTCATTCACCTTGTCTTCAGTTCAATGGTATTCGTCATAAGTGATGTTTTATTTAAAATGTGTTATTATGACTGTGGAACTGTTAAGTCACAAGATGGTGCTAAAAAACCTGTGTTATGCTTGAAAGTAATGGACCAAGCCTCTATACGCACCCACACACACACACACACACACACACACACACACACACACACACACACACACACACACACACACACACACACATACACTTTTCCTGAAGAGATGCATTGTTCCTAGAAATGCAAAGCCTGGTACTTTGAAGTACTTTTTTCTTCTAAGCCAGCACTATGGGCCCCAATTAGAGTTTATAAGGTCATGTCACCACAATGATGCTCTGGCTGGAGCAGTGGACTTCCACTCTTGACAAAATTCTCCTCCGGGTCAGCAGAAAGGCAATAGCATTCTTATATTTGTTATTGAAATGTAGTCACCAATCACTCCATAAATTGCAAAATCAAAACTAACTGGTTCTATAGCCGTCTATCAGGTGAGGCTTTAAGAGAGATTGGGAGGCGTTCCATGGCGAGGCCGGAGAGAAGTAAGCAACCTTGTCGCTCTGGAAGACCGAGGGAAATACTGTGAGCGCAATTAGTACAATATAGTATTAAAGCTAATGTACAGTGTTCTTTCATAATGGATGATGTGTGTGGAATGTGTGTGTGTGTGTGTGTGTGTGTGTGTGTGTGTGTGTGCGCGTGCGCACGTGTGTGTGTTTTAAGGGCAGACAAATTACATATATCTTTCATGGCTGTTAAAATGACATTGAATGTAATGAGCGCAATTTTCCTTTGGCTGTGAATCGGAAAACTTAATTTTCTCCTAAAAATAAAATGCCCCTGATCTAATTGTACAAGTAAATTGTGCAATAAGTGTCTGGGTTGTAATGAAGCTGTCTAATATGGTGCAGGGGGACACTCAGTCAATAGCCTCCTTCACCTTTCCTGGCAGAGACGTGTTTAAATGGGGTTGAAATGAGGAACACGCTGCCTCACCAGGAAGGAAAAACAGCTTCCCCACTTATTTCACTGCCTGTGCACATGGAGACAACATCTGCTCTTTATTTCCTGGCGAGAACGGAACATTTGTACTTAGTTTTAACTAACGTCCAGTGATGAGTCAGAATTAGTAAACGGCAGAGGAAACGATTAAAAGTGTATTTTTAAAGTTCGATCGAGGATCAATCAGGAACCATTCAAGTCTGTTAAAATACTGTATTTTTTTATTCGCATATATTTATCCAGCCAGAATGCAGGTCTTTTTTAAAGTCATTCAGAGTAATGCACACAAGGCATAAATATGAATCAACACCACTACAGTGAACCATAAACTTAAACATAAAGGCACTGGCTGTCCACTAACTACGGATTTCCGCTAGAGGCCTCGAGATCACAACTTCTGTTATCTTGTGAACACGAGATCAATAACTCGTGATCTGTAGATAACGGAAACCAAATTGCAAATTGATAGTGTTGCAACCGCAGTTAAAAACCGTGTCCTCTCCACAACATAACCAGCAGAACACATAAATATACAGTCATCAGCTTTGGGCAGGATCGTGTGTGTGCATCCTCTCTTCCTCTGCCCTGCACCCATCTGCTTAGCATTCTAATGCAGAGTGACCTGTGCTTGAACTAAAGTAATGTGTATTAATCCAGTGCATGGTTCACATGCATTATCCATCGCATAATTATGTCAATGGAAGCCCCGGAACATGGATAGCAGTAACCACAATCACGACCTTAAGCCAATGCTGGAGCAGACGACCAGATGGAGAATGCTGGGGCATCTCCTACCACGGTAGTTGATATAAAATACACCGAGAGACAGACACACATTGCTGGTAGCCCCAGAGTACACCCTCAATTGTTCAGAGTTTGATTCATGGTATCTCAGTTGCCATTTGATTTGATTTCCTCAAGCTTTGGAGCTGTCTGATAAAAGCCCCACGTTTGCCCGCTAAGTCAAAGCAATGGCACGTTTTCGTACCTTCAACTGTTTTTGTCCAGACCACTCTTAAAACCACGCTATAATTATCTTCTTTGCAAGGCAATGTGTTCCCAGATGCCTCCTCCTAATGTTCTTGGAATGAGTTTCCATCTGGCGAGGGCCTCACCCCGCCCCCCCCACCCCTCACCCCTCTTCACCCCTCCTCACCCCTCCTCACCCCTCCTCACTCCTCATCTCTCTTTCGTCCCGCTCTCCCCAATGCACCATGTAGTCACTTTCAATCTGCCTGCATCAGTTTCCCTAACATAACACTTTTTAACACTCTGCATATATAATGCAAATACAGACGCACTTTGCTCTGAACTTATTCCTTTCTCATCCACCTCTCCCTCTCTCTCTCTCTCTCTCTCTCTTTCCCCCTTTCCTCCCTTCCTCTCTTGCTCTCTCTCTCTCTCTCTCTCTCTCTCTCTCTCTCTCTCTCTCGTCTATGCGGCTCTCCCCCTCCGCCCGTCTGTCTGACTGTCTGGTTTGTGTTGGGCTGTATCTGCCCCGTGCCCCGGGAGTGGAGACCTGCTCAATGTGGCAGAGATGATTTGTTTGCTTTGCAATTACTTTCCATCAGTGGAGACAAACGTGGATCCACGCAGCAGAGAGAAAGCCGCCCCAAAAAAGACAAGGCCAGGGAGGCAGACAAAAGGCAGGACAGCGGACTCATATGTATTGTATGTAGGGACTCATACCCCCAGCGCACCCCCCCGCCGCCACAATCCCCAAGGTAACACCCGGGGTGGGGGGGGAGGGGGGGGGCCTTGTATACCCGGACGCCGGTTGGCAGGTTAACGATGGAGACGAGGATGGGCGACGGGATTACGCTGCTCGCTTATGAATCCATGGTGACATGTTAATTGAGGCTTTAGAGAACTACTGTGTTTTGATCCTAACGATCCTAACTGACAGACTGCCGTTGCTTCCTGGTAATGTCTGTGCGTGTGTGTGTGTGTGTGCGTGCCTGTGTGTGTGTGTGTGTGTGTGTGTGGGGGGGGTGGCAGGAGCGCTGGTATAGCTCTGTGGCTTTGGATGATGCGATGGGGATAGATTCTCTGCCTCTTACCCCAGCCAATGGTTGGAACAATGGTGTTATTGTTGCTCTGGCCAATACAGAGGCATCGGATATGTCTCCATGTGGATGTGCTTCATGCTATGGGGCTAAGCAAACACCTATTTTTATGCAGCGTTATAACAGCTCTTTGCAGTTACGATTCGTTGAGCATCCGTTTTATGATGTTTTTTATGCGGTTTTCTCTCTGCTGCGTGGATCCACATGCATTTGTGAATTCACATCATTAGGAATTAATATTAAAATCATACTTTTTATTATTATGATAGGCCTACCCTTTCTGTATGCTAAAATATCGCATGCTAAGATAGTGTAGTAAATTGCTCGATGTATGATGATGTGACATTATTCATCATACAGTCATCACGGGGGGATTGCTCACATCCAAACACACACACACACACACACACACACATTCACAACACAGACACACAGACAACATGAGGCTGTTGGCTTCCAGACGACTGTGCAGTGCTGCTGAGCAATGCACTTCTGCTCTCTCACGCTACAAGGAGCATTCTGGAAGAAACCCACTGAACACATTGCCTCTCTCTCTCTCTCTCTCTCTCTCTCTCTCTCTCTCCCTCTCTCTGTCTGTGTATCTCACATTTAACTTCCTCTCCTTCCTCTGCTGTCTATCTGCCATTCTATCTGCACCCCCCCCCCCCCCCCCCCCCCCTCCCTCCTCCCCTATGAAGGGGCAGTGGGGGTGGGGTCAGGGGTCACCAATTACTGGCGGAGGGGCTGAGGGAGCCGCATGGGCCCTGCCCTCGGGGCTGCCAGGTAGGATTAGCGTCACGCGGGACTGCAGGTAGACGGCGAGCAGCCAGTTGCAACCGCAAAAAAAACAAAACCCCGGGCCCCAGCGCCCCGGCCCGGGTCTGGGCCTGTATCGACCCGCATCCGCCTGGAACCTTCCTCATGGCTGAGTGGCTGGCTGGCTGGCTCCTAGTCAGCCTCCCCTCCCCTCCCCTCCTCTTCCTCCCCTCCCTCCCCTCCCTCCCCCCATCTCTTACCTCTTACTGGCCCGCTGGGCAGAATTAATTTGCATGTCTAGCCCGGTCTGGCCCTTCTACATAATAATCTACCTTTGCGTCTCGGCGCGGCGGATCACCGCATGTCCTCCTCCTCCTCCCCCTCCTCCCTCTCCCCCCTCCCTCCTCCTCCTCCTCCTCCTCCCATGTGTGCGCGTGGGACCGCTCGTCCTCCGCTGATGGGTTTGTGTTGCTCAGCGTAGCGGCCGTCCACGGGGGAGCAACGATAACAATGCTTTTACCGATGCTGCTACTGCTATCACGGCTAAGCACTCCTAAATATGTATACCACTGCTATATTAATATAATACTGCCACTGCTCAACGTAGTAGTAGAAGTAGAAGTAGTAGTAGTACTCTTTTACGACTGTGTGTGTGTGTGTGTGTGTGTGTGTGTGTGTGTGTGTGTGTTGGGGTGCAAGTTCATGTTATGTGTGTGTACTATATATATGTGACTGATCATACAGTATGCTGAACCTGTAACACATAACAAATAAACCAAATGGAATCATTATGATGTTGATGTTCCAGGTGTGACTTGTAACTTTGTCTTCAGAATTGGTCAACTCATATTTAAACAAATCTTCTTCTTTCTCTGTACTCTTTTTTCTTTATTACCATGTTCTGTACTGTTTTGATGTGTTTAATGTGATCTATACAAACTCTAAATAAAGTGGTTAAAAATATATACAATAAAAACTATATATATATATATATATATTAGGGCCGGGACTTTAACGCGTTAATTACGATTAATTAATTACAGAAAAATAACGCGAACAAGGTATGCAGAGAGATAGAATCAAAGCTCTTATCATTTACCTAAATGATACAGAATTAATGAAAGTAATGTAATTATTATTTATTTATTGTTTGTTTGTTTGTTTTGATTTTGTTTATTTGCTTTATTTACTTACCCTTCAAAAATTAAAACGTGATCTAGTCTGGCCAGTCCCTTTACACACTCCTGTACAGTAGGTGGCGGTATACACGCAGAATGCTGTCATCCGCCAATAAAAAGAAAAAGAAG
This sequence comes from Coryphaenoides rupestris, assembly GCA_002895965.2. Taxonomy (NCBI): domain Eukaryota; kingdom Metazoa; phylum Chordata; class Actinopteri; order Gadiformes; family Macrouridae; genus Coryphaenoides; species Coryphaenoides rupestris. The sequence goes on along the minus strand of PIJE02000700.1, from coordinate 50,776 downwards.
AAAGAAAGAAGAAGAGATCGCGTTTGGACCGGAAGAGATCGCGTTTGGACCGGAAAGAGATCGCATTTGAGGTTTTTTTTGCTGTTACTATTTTAGATGGTAGAAATGGTAGAGATGGCACTTTATGTTAAACTGTTGGTCTGTGTAGCTAAAATAAACAGGATTTTGTTGCTTAAACGTATGTATATGTCTATTCATTGATTCACTCGTATACCAAAATCCATTTGAATTGGAAAATGTTGCTTCTCGTGTCAAATACTGATATGCGATTAAAATGTGATTAATTATGATTAATTACAAAGCCTCTAATTAATTAGATTAATTTTTTTAATCGAGTCCCACCACTAATATATATATATTAATAAATTATGTTTAATGCAGTTTTTTCCTGAACGATAAATTGCAACATTGCATACTTTGCCACGACTGTATGCTTGAAGGCTCTACACACTATATTGACTTCTGTTTGTTTATTGTTGTTTGTGAAATATGTGTCACATGTGTTGATCGCCTGGGTTCCCTCCCACTGCACCTTATCTTCACTTATCTGTGTTTCTGTTGTGTTGCGTTCACGTGTCTTCCTCCCGTTCCTTTTGGGATTCTCCTAAACTCCATCTTCTTCACCCTCTTTCCCCCGCACTGACGTAAGGTCTGTACAACAACAACAACAGAAACGTTGTATTTCAAGACACACTATTTGCCCACTTGCCCACTGCATGGCTTTTATATTTCTATTTTTAACGGGGTTCGGCGACGCGCCCATCATCAAATATACATTCCTAAGAGAGGAAATATTTACTGCGGGCCAACTCTGGCAGACAGAGACAGAGTCACTTCCTTTACACAACACACACCCATGGCTGCCCACCCATGTCCCCTCACAATGGTCTTCAGGGGGATTTGTTAAGATGGCCGCTGATCTTTCCTGTTACCCCGCTATTGTTTTGTTTGACTTGCTCGGCGGAGGCTTGACCAATAGCGTGTCACTCGCGCACAATAGAAAGCAGCCGAGGCTCCTGACCCCTAAACTCATTTAGCGGCTTAATCTCCCCCGGGGAGGCACATTTCTTACCAGCGTAGTGTGTTTACACCTCCTCCTCCCCGCTTTGTCCTCCTCCTGTTTGGTGTGAATTTATTGAACGGTTTCCTCTGCGGAACAGTCGGAGAAGTCTCCTTCGTTTTGGAGCCTGTGGGTTGAGACTGACATGGTTTTCCCCTGTCCTGGCTCTGGAGTTAATTAAATGTGTGTGTGTGTGTGTGTGTGTGTTTGGTGTGTTTGAACCCCTCTACTTCTTTTAAATGTTCCTTTTCCTATTCTCCATCTAATTCCCTATACCCACTACCATTCCAAACTGCTATTTCTAATTTGCGATGGATTGGCCCTTTAGCCCCTGGCTCATTGGTGTATTGATACCAGCACCGCCGTGGCCATAGAGTTCAGGCCACATCGGCCAGTGTCCGGTTGCCGAAAGGTCAAAGGTCAGGGGAAACTTTCCCTAAGCGGCGCTGATATGTGTGAAACAGGATACAACTAAGCACCATTTGTGTCTGATTACGTCAGTTTCCTAACGGACAACTTCTGTCTCCTGAGTCTGGCTCCGGGTCCTGTGATACGATGCCATTTTGGTTCGAGATGTCCTTTACATTATGCAATACATTAATAATAGAATTGCCTTAAAAGTTCATATATTGGATATAATTCATTCCAGTGGTTTTGGCGTCATTTTCAAGTCTACACTTGACAATGTACTTAATTGAGGAATTCTCAAGCAATTTATACCTACTTGCCGATAATAATAATAATAATATAACTATATAATAATAACACATCATGTCAGACGTTAGATGCTGTCTGTTGGGTGTTAAATGGGTCATTTATATGCATAATATTTACAGTATATATTCACTTTATTCCAACATACACGAGAACATAGTCAGAAACATGTCCAAACTACTTGCCTTCCCAAGGAGTTATGTCCCTCTCTTTCTAGTTTAGATTTTTTTTGATTTCCCATGATCCATGATCCTCTTCTGATTTTATGATGCATTGATGCTTGTGAGGTTCCTTCCTGTCACCACTGTGACAGGTCTGGCCTCTCCTCCTCTCCTTCCATGTGCGATGTCTCAGAGCAGACTACGCAATGTTGTCATGAGTAAACAAAGTGGACTCTGCATTATAGGTGGAGAGGGCACGAGAGCGAAAGAGACGTGGACTTCCACACAACAAACCCATTGCTCGCTGACCTTAAATTGGGATATCGCTGATTAAATGTTAAGGTCGCCGTCAGGTCAGAGATCAACATTTTTTGTTGTACATATTGCTCCATCTGAGCACTAAACAATCCAAGAAGCCTTTCTAATATGCAGTTCAGGCAGGAGTTCAAAGGCCCGCAGGGATGAAGATGAGTTGGTGAGGCAGCATCTGATCTCTGATTGGCCAGATGGGCGTTGTTCAGAGGAGGAAGGAACATCTAAATGTCCTCACTATATGTACCATAATATGCTGTCGTTCGCTGTGACTTGAGTAGATGATTCCCCTTAAATGTATCACAATATGTCAAAGTGCTGAATTAAGTGGTGTGTTTCTGTACTAAACCTTAACTGAAGCTCTGAAGTCGGATACTTTTTTTTCCCCCTCAGTCGTGTCTCCTGAGGGGATTCAGACAAAAAGTAAAATAAATAAATAATCTAAAATAAAATGCAAGTCTCAAACTCTGGCCGAGAGAAAAAAGGGGATGCGGAGTAAATGAGGAAAGGGCCGGAAGGCAAATGGCAGAAACATCAGGGCTGTTAGACGGAGCTACTTTAGCTGTCATGCTAGAGTACATGAACGCACCACTGAACACACACACACACGCCACACCACACACCACACACGCACACACACACACACGCACACACACGCACGCAGTCGCATCAGTGAACACTAGAATTCTTAGCGGCTGCAGCCTCTTCTCGAAGCATATAAATGTAGCTGGGGAGAATTTTTAATGGTTAAGTGAAACTATTCTGGGTTTATAGCGTCTTGCATGCCTTCAGCTGGCAGACGCCGTCTCACACTCCTTACTGGAGGAGGGTTATAGTGTTCACTGGGATATACAGTAGTTATAGGTTCATATATTGCAGTATGTATATATAAATGGGTGGATTATACAATTGGTTCACAATGCTGTTTTAGAGACTGGGTGTGAAACTTCGGTTTGCTGTGAAGTGGCCCAGCAAGACGACCTTCATTGAGGACAGATCAATAAATGCACATGCGTTGGTCTGGAGTTGATAGAGTCCATTAAAGATGTACTTCAACCGCCTTGTGCGCTTTTATTGTTATTGTTGATGGTGTTTGGTGAGTTAAAATACATAGATTACAGCCTGCATGTCCCACAATACATATTGTACGACTACAAAACAGGAGATAGGCTATAGAAGGAATCCCGCACCCTGAATACAGACTTGTGCACCGTCAATGAGTATCAATCCACGTCACTTCTGGACAATTACATTTCCCCTTTTGTTTTTAGGCAGGAGTCGACACAGCTTAAAACAAAAGCCAATTTGCCATGGAAAACGAGGGGGGACGATGTCTTCCTCCTCTCGGTGATTCCCGCTCGTGTCATGCGGATGCTGTAAATTCAATTGACCTCAAAGCCGCGCAATCTGCTCTGCAGCGGGACGTCGGGTCATGAGCGGAAACCAAGTGGCGTGAAGCCTCCAGAGACGTTCGCTTTGTCAGAGATGATTAGGCCCACAGAGCCGTGAGCGGACACTGTGAGGGAGAGTCGGGTTGATGCCTCCTCTCTCTCTTTCTGCCTCTCTCTCTCTGTCTCTCTCTCTCTCTCTCTCTCTCTCTCTCTCTCTCTCTCTCTCTCTCTCTCTCTCTCTCTCTCTTCTCTCTCTCTCTCTCTCTCTCTCTCTCTCTCGCTCTCTATCTTTCTCTCTCTCTCTCGCTGTCTCTCTCTCTCTCTCTCCTCTCCTTCTCTCTCTCTCTCACTGTCTTCTCCTCTCTCTCTGCTCCCTCTGTCTTCTCTCTCTCTCTCACTCTCTCTCTTTCTCTATATCTCTCTCTCGTTCTGTTTACACAGAGAGATGGTTGCGGATTAGCACACACACACGCATACACACACATACACACATGCACACACTACACACACACACACACACACACACACACACCACACATAGAACTAATTGTCAAAACATGTCGGGCTGTAAAATGATGGGACATCATGTGACACACCACACACACGGCAAGTTGTGATGTGATTTGAATGATTGTTCAACGTGAGTGTTTTCTATTGAAAGCTATTTGTGAACACTGGGAAGCCCATAACTATCATGACGTAACAACAGCGTGGGGTGGAAACGTGCATTAAAAGGTAAAAGAAGATCAAATAACGTTATAAAAGATTATTTCTACATTAGGCGTTACATTACAATATGTTTCATGAGAATAAGAAAAGAAATGAGAAGGAATCAGTGAAAACGTTGAACCCGGAACTCAAGAGAACTGGAATCACGTGAAAACTAAAACAAAACAGAAGTATTTTCGATGTACACTTACTAAGCTTTCTCTCCACATTTCATTTCTGAGCAAATCTGCCTAAGCCTATCAGAGTCCTGTATTTTTTGACGCATCGATGTTGGGCAGACTACACTATCTATTCACTATCATCTATTCATCTCACTCAAAAAGTAGTTTCTTCTTACTGTATATTTCACTGAAAAACGACTCGGCAGTGAGACACACCGTTCACATTTGTCGATGATTGTATTTTGTATGAAATACAAAATACACATCTTTGTGGATGAAGTATAATCAACACACTATGATACGTAAAGTACATCTTATATGTACATTTCCCTCTCCTTAATCGTGTTGGCCCTTTTAAACCTAACTAGTTAACCTAAATCCGCGGCATGTGACCCCCCTTAATCTCGTATTAAGCCACAGCGATCCTGTGTTAGCTCACTGCACCACGGCTATTATGTTATGATGAATCGCTCAGAGCGAGTTAAATCATTTGGATAGGCGCTACAAGCCGCATCGGGAGATTACTATAGCTTTAGCTCAGCCCCGGCAAGCTATTGAAAAATGTGCCCGGGCGAACAAAAAGGCTAACCTTTTCGTTAGCATTAGCAATAGCCAAAAGGGGGTCTTTAGTCCGGCTATTGGGCTGTCAGAACACATAATCGCATGCTTCCAAGGTTCCCTTTGGAGTCGTAATCCCAAATCTCGGCAGACAATGACCTCATGTGCCAGACTGGTGCCTGGAGGATCACTGTGTACATAGCAGGTCAGGTACGCGGCTTGTTGTGTTAGCGTGGCCCATTGTTTTAAAGCGTTATGCGCCCCAAAAACGCTAAAGGCCTCGTACCTTTAGCCAAGAACAGAGTAAGTTCACGGTAAAACAACACCTTCACATACCATTAGTGTGCGTGTGTGTGTGCGTGTGTGTCAGAGTTATCCATGAACAAAGGGAAGTTAGATTTGTATTCCGATTGCAATGCGTTCTACGTGCAGCCGCGTGAAACCTATTATACATTTTAGAGCTCGGTCTAAATAAAAGTTCAACAGGAGATCTGCAAATCTCAAATTCAATGTCAAATGTTGGAATTAACTTACCTGTCTTAGTTTTCCTGTTTTTAACAGAATTTTCTCTTGTTGAATTTGACTTAATTTGAAAGGGCCGACAGTGGCCAAAAATGTGTAACCTGTTACTGTGTCGCCTGATGGGACTATGTAATAATACGTCATTATATTCACTTACAAGAAAACCAAATAATATATACATAGAAAAAACGTGTGAAAAGCTGGTCAAGTTAGCAAACTAATTAATATTATCCGATTATAATATGCAATACACAATGAGAAATACGATATGATATGAAGGTCTGCATCAGTAACGGACCTCTCCTGTATATATCATAATCACAGAGGTCTCTATAGATCATAATCCAAGCTTAGAGGCAAAGTGCACAAGTGGACCACCCTATATTACAGGAGTCTGGAGCCCGCAGAATAAGGCTTTGGGGTTAGAATAACACAACCTCTCGAGCTCCGCTCACAACCACAGATTTGAAGAATCAAACGAGCTAGCTTACACAAGCACACACATTCACACACACTCACTCACACACGCATGCATGTATGTGCAAACCCAAACCACAACACAACAATGATCCATACACCGCACACACACACACAACTAGCCTAATACGGCCTGCGGTACTAATATTCAACGGCGCAGTGCTGTCATGTGTGAGCGTATCAATCGTGTCCAGCAGCGCCGCATGGGCTCCAGGAGGGGACCAGGACTCAAAACCGGTCGCACTAAGCTGCGAGCGGGGGCCAGGGCTGTCCAGTGCTGGCCACCCAGGGGGCCCGAGGTTACAGAGTTTAGAACAAGTGTTGTTTATAGGGCCGAGCCCCCGCCGCACTGCAGGCCCCAGTGGGTTGAGGGTGGACGTTAAAGATAATTTACATCGACAATTATTTTTTTCTATAAAATTTCAGATTCAAGTTTATTTGTTACATACACATAAAGGATATGCAGTGAAATGAAAAGGCTGTGAATGAAAATACGTGTTGATGTTCTATAGTGTTTCAATGGTTTTGCAATCATGATTTGACATTTCATACACAGTTTGTATTAGTATGGTAGTGTGTACAGTATGTGTCAGCTACCTGTGTGTTGGGAGGACAAGAGCTGTCTCATATTAGATCACATATCCTATCTGTGTGTGTGTGTGTGTGTGTGTGTGTGCATGTGTGTGTGTGCATGCATCTGTGTGTCTGTGTTTGGGTGGGAGGCTGTGTGTGTGAGTATGTGCGCATGTGTGCATGCTCTCTCCATGAGAACCAGCCCTATGCTATCGTTTCCAGTCGAGTTCACAGAACTAATGTCCAGATCATCTGGATTAGCCTTAGTTCTAAAGACAACACTGGGGCTAAATCCAGGAACAGCCGTAATCAACCATGAAAACTATGATGGCCGCTTGCTATCTGAGGTCGGCGATCGCCACGGGAACGGACCTCCAGACAGACAGGGCAGCGATCAAGAGCAACAACGCTATCTGAATGCTCTATTGTCTGCTGTACAGTGCAGTGCTAACATGCAGACTGCAACTGTGTTATCTCGATGCCATCGTGTGTGTGTGTGTGTGTGTGTAGGGATTTATATTTCCAAGAGGATGTTGAAGATGACGATTGATGAAGGTAGACTGCGTTGTCTTTTAGAATAATCCACTCCCCATGGCTACGATACGCAGACACACCAGACTCAAACAAACCGTGTTAAAAAAGAGAAAAAAGAGGAGGTACTCCGTGATACTGTCCTCAATCTGAAATAAAACCAAAACACAAAAAAAACCACACAGTCGAATCTTCTCCATCACATCTCGCTCAATGCTCGTTACTTAAGGACCTGACCCGGGTCATGGATAGGAGGGGTGAGAGAGAGGGTGGAGGGGGGGGGAGAGAGAGAGAGAGAGAGAGAGAGAGAGATAGTAAAGTGCTCTCCTTTCCTCCTTCCGCACCGTCGCGCCTCCACTTGTCACTAGCACTCGCTCGCCGGCATTAAATATGTAAAATTAGCATTTTAAGTAGAACACAGTTCTGTGTCGTCCTCCCCCCCCCCCCCCACCCATCCAACTCCAGCCTCCCCCACCCCACCCAACCCAACCCCTCCCCCCTCCAACCACAGACCCTCTGCCCCACGTTGCACATGAGCCACACAAACAAACCCATGCATGCATATGATATGCATTTAGTCATTGCCATGGTTACGCTGGGTTGGTTGGAGTCAGGGAGGGAGGCAAGAAGACAGATATGAGACATGGCAGAGAGAAGAGGGGTGGATGTTCACTTTGTGTTTGTTATTTTTGGGAGAAAGTTTGAGAGTTGAGGTTTGAATACCGTGAGCTTGAGACAGATATTTTGTTGTCGAAACCAGACATCAAAAGTGATGACAATCCTTGGTGGTCTGTACGGTCTGTATAATTCAAAGTCTGCATGTATAGTGGGCCCCCTGCTATTCCTGTGCGTTACGGTCACCCGAGGTAGCGTTGCGGGAGCGCTCGTCGGGAGTATGCAGTATTAATACGGCAGGAGAGGCTCATTACAGAGTCATGTGTGTAACGGACAGAGGAAGGGGGGGGGGGGGGGAATAGTGCATCGCAAATGTGTGCCGTCTTAATCAGGAGGCATGGAGATGGCGGTGAGACGGCCATGTTTCTGATGCTTATGTTGTTTGTATTATTATTGCACTGGGGCTGACCGGGAAGCCAAAAAGCACAAGAATAATCACTGTTAAATATTGGCAAATATTTGGCAATTTGTTGTGCGTGTGTGTGTGTGTGTGTGTGTGTGTGTGTGTGTGTGTGTGTGTGTGTGTGTGTGTGTGTGAAGGGCCGGGTGATGTGTTTTAGATATCACACAATCCCACACACACATACACACACTTGGCACATGTTTCTGTTTTGGTCGTAAGAAAGGCCCCCACCTTTCTCTCTCTCTCTCTCTCTCTCTCTCTCTCTCTCTCTCTCTGCTCGGGGCCTGGCCAGTATGGGAACCAGCAGGCACTGTGGACGGGGTCATTACAGCTCTATTCATTAGAGTCATTATTTAACATAGGATCTGCCCTCTGTCCAGCCTGCCACCTCCCCGGGGATCTGGGCCGGCAATCACTTGAACCCACACGCACACACACACACGCACACGCACGCACACACACATACACATACACATACACACACGCACGCACGCGCACACACACACACACACATACACATACCACACACACACACCACAGCTCCCCTCTAGTCATAGTTGAAGACGCCACGCCTTTGATGTTGTAAAGTGTATGAGAGAACGAGTTAGTGTGTGTGTGTGTGTGTGTGTGTGTGTGTGTGTGTGTGTGTGTGTGTGTGTGTGTGTGTGTGTGTGCGCGTGTGTGTGCGCGTGTGCCTCTTATTACGAGACGTCGAAGAAGAAGAAAAAGAAGAAGAAGAAAAGAACAACACAACAACAGAGGCGGGTTCAGGAGTGCGGCCTCCGAAACAAACTGTGGCAGCAGCCTTCCGTCCGCGGCGGCCGCGTAATCAATCATAAGCCGGCGCACAAATTCATCAGCTTGGATCCATTTTGTTGCATTTAGGAGATCAAAAGGTTCCTGCTCAGTGACTATAGGAAGTCCAGGTACTCACCCCCTCACACCGCCTCACACCCCCCCACACCCCCCGGTCTAATTTATCGACCATGGGGGAGAGATTTGGCGCCCTGGGGAGAGAGGGGAGAGGGGAGAGGGGACATGGTTTTTCTCCGGCGCTCCTGAGTTTCCGCCGCGGGACTCGCGGGGCGCTTGCCATTGCCGCGGCGACGTATCCTGTACCTCCCATTGATCAGGCTAATTGCAGTTGATTAGCTTTCATCGTGAGGATACGCGAGAAGGCTTTTAGATGCTTTTAGACGTACGGAGGGAGGCTCCTTTAACTTGTTATTATTATTATTGTTATTTACTGTTGTTGTTTATTGGTGTCACGGTGGTGTTGTTTCAGAGGAGCTTGATATTTTTCGCTGGCTAATCATTTTTAGAAACATTTTACCAAGAACTTTATGTTTAGATTTGGAACTGGAATTAGATTGAATTGGATCCAAGATCCAAGGGCAACGTTTTCACAAGCTGGAATTGCGAAATTGCAAACTTTGTCTAGTCTATTTACGTTCATATTCATTTACTTTGTGGGTCTCTAAACTTCATGGCACATACTTTTTTATTTCATTTATGCATTTCTATTTGTCTCACACACACACAAACACACACAAACACACACACATCCTCTCACGCACACACGTTTTGCTTCTCGCTGTAATTATGAGTAATTGTGACGACGTTGAAATCTGTGAGAATTTAGAATCCCCTGCTTCTCCTCAGTGCTCCGGGGGGCAATCACCTCCTGCACACACACACATACACACACACACAACACAGCACACACACACATACACACACACATATTCCACCGCAAGGCCCGACATTCAGGATGTGGCAGCCACCCTTTGAAAGCAGCTATTCATGTTTTCAAGTGCAGAGCGTTTATTGGGGGTTGGGCGGGAGGTGTATTAGCCCTCTCATATTCATTACTGGGGGTGAGAGGTGAGAGAGCCGAGGAACAACGGTATCCTCCCCCCTCCCCCCCCTAACCCCTCCAGTAACGTGACCCTTGTCTCCAGGATGTTTTTCTGTTGGTTTTTCGCCTGCTCCACTTCCAAGGCCCTCAAACTCCTCAAGAGAAAGAGAGTATCGAGCCTTGTGGCTTTGGTTTTTTTTGTGGTTCGTGTCTTTTGGCCGTTCTGACTGCAGCATCAGTGATACTCTCTCACTCCAACCTGTACTGCAAAAAGGGGAATATGTGTGTGTGTGTGTGTGTGTGTGTGTGCGATCTTGTGAGTGCAGGGACTTTAGATTGTAGGAACGGACGATGGCTCGGGCGGCCGGGAATGGTAAATGGTAAATGGATTGCATTTCTATAGCTTTTCTTTTATCCAAAGCGCTTTACAGTATTGCCTCACATTCACCCATTCATACACCAACGTCAGTGCCAACCATGCAAGGTAACAACCAACACGTCAGGAGCAGTTAGGGTTAGGTGGTGTCTTGCTCAGGGACACCTCGACGCTTAGCTAGGCGGAGCCTGGGGGATCGAATCAGCAACCTTCCTGTTGCCAGACAACCACTCTTACATCTCCTGAGCTACTGCCGCCCCAAAAGGTGACAACACCAGGTGACGCCGTGTGAAAAAAGGTGATGGTGATGTGTGCCTGTGTTGACGGTTATGATTTCACGACAGGAGGATTAATGCCACTCGGTATTTCCTCCGCTGCGCCCGGTGCTGTGGTCTGGGGTCCGGACTCCCTCTAGGCGGCTCTCATGTCTACCATTAGGCCTCAGCATTATGCAGTAAAAGAGCTCTTAGTCTTCTCCTCGGTTACAACGGTGGCGAACACGCCGAAACACGCACGGATCAATCTAAAGTGGTCACGGCTGCTTAGGGACACACACACACGACGGCGGCAGATCAAACGCGCGCGCACACACACACACACACACACACACACACACACACACACACACCACACACACACGTCCAGAGGTGGTGGTGCTTCGGGGCAGATATTCTACACCGCCCCAGTGATGCAGTATCACTTCTAAACTCTCTGGTCATGCAACTTTCCTGATGTGGACGTGGGCTTGAACTTGGCCACGGTGTGTGTGTGTGTGTGTGTGTGTGTGTGATCATGTGTGGTGTGTGTGTGATTGTGTTTGTGTGTGTGTGTGTGTGTGTGTGTGTGTGGTGCATGTGTGTGTGCACACATCTGTATGTATCTGTGTGTGTGTATGTGTGTGCACGTATCTGTGTGTCTGTGTGTATGTGTGTGTGTGTGTGTGTGTGTGTGCGTGCGTGCGTTTTAAACGAAGGTGTCAGTTTAGACTAAGGTGATGGGCCCGTTCTGACCCAGCGTGGGCCTCGTGGGGCCGAGCCGGTCCTCGCTCGTCCCGTTGTGGGGAGGCGGGGTGTTGGATGGGGTATCCCATAGCGCCACTCTGGCTCCTGGGCAGCAGACGGCTAAATCAATCACAGCTTGGATCAGCGGCAAATTCCCCCCGAACACATCTCTCTCTCTCAGGGGGAGAGGTATGCGACAAAACCGTACAGTTACACACTCGATACCAACGCGGTCTGGCACGCACACACACACACACACACACAACACACACACACACTGTAATAATAACGCACTAGAGAAACACACACATACATGCATGCATGCCACGGTGGCGCACACCACACGCACCCACAGCATGCACGCACGCATGGCACACACACACGCACACGCACAGCAGGCACGCACACACACAACACACACACACACACATAAACATGCACCACTTTGCGCACGACGACACATTATTAGCATCGGTGTGTCCTGTGGCTACAGCCACAGACCCGTTCAGACGTCGTCATTACGGCCGCTGATGTATCTGATTCTCACATCGCTTTGTATTCCTCATCTATCTCACTGCTACTCAATTATGCATCCCTCTCATTTCCTCCATCCACTCACCCCCGCCCCTCACCCCCCACACCTCCCGCCTCCTACTCCCATTTCCTGCTCAGGCTGGGGGGGGGGGTCGGGCCGCTGGCTCGGTTTTTCAGAGTGTTGATCTTCATCTGAAATCCATCGGCATCAGAAACCAAGACACACACCCGGGTCTCCGATGTATGTGTGTGTGTGTGTGTGTGTGTGTGCGTGTGTGTGTGTGTGTGTGTGTGTGCAGTGCTTTCTGCTTGTTGCAGTGTTCTGTTGCAGTTTCAGTCAGATGGAATCAATGAGACACCTGAATGTCCGCTTGTGGAACACGCGGCAGTGTATCGTTTCATGTGTGCGCTTGAGTACCTCTGCTGACGCCGGTGTCGGGGTACGAGAGAAACTGCGTTCCCGTGAAAGTTGACCTGTGTAAAAACATTGTAATGCTATCAAAGTGCATTCCAACCGCACATTGACAAAGATGATTCTATTTCAGTATAAATAGGCTGAAGACATACATCTTATATCTCCAATGATTGAAGCGATCATTTATAGTTCATAGTGTCAATGTTTTATTCTATGTAAGAAGAGTAGAGAACAGAGCAAAATCTTTATTATTTTGCTCTAATGTCGATGTTTTTTTCAGACGTGTTGCAAAATCGCTTTCTGCTACTTTTAGGCTCCTCAATCAATCACTTTTTAACATTATATATTGCCCTGCCATCACATCTTACTTCTTTTTGAGAAATCACAAATATCTCTACAGACCAGAATAGGTCCATCACCCCCCCCCCCCCCCCCGCCCCCCCCCCCCCCATCCCATGGTAATATTGTTGAGATCTAAAGGTCAATGATTTCCCTGGAGAGTAAAACTAAAAGACAAACTCTGAGACCTCCAAATAATGAGCTCATTGTTTTCCTTGCTCATTGCTCAATATTTCACTGTGGAGCGATTTTAACTGTCATCATCTTCCCCTTTGGTTGTCCACTCATTAGTTAAATTAGAGCCACTTAGATTATATACCTATGTGTGTGTGTGTGTGTGTGTGTGTGTGTGTGTGGTGACAGACAAGAGAGGACAGAGAGAGAATGAGAGAGGGTAGAAGAGAGAGAGGTCTTGCGGTGGTGTTGTGTGTGTGTGTTGGGTTGTGTGTGTTCCATGTTTGTGTGTGTGTGTCGTGGTTCCGTGTG
>PIJE02000700.1:0-32500 GCA_002895965.2 Coryphaenoides rupestris | reverse complement strand
GCACACATGTGTCACATCTCTATATGTGTGTGTGGTTGTGTGTGTGTGTGTGTGTGTGGTGGTGTGTGTGTGTGTAGGACATACACCTGACTGACAGGTTTAAGTCATCTCAAGTGGAAGTGATGTAGGTTTCAATAGTAAAGTTAACTTTAAAGGGACGTATCCTCTCTCTCTCTCCCTCTCTCTCTCTCTCCCCCCCCCCCCTCCCCCCCCCTCTCTCTCTCTCTATATATATATAGATGACTGAAACTGCATTCCTGCGAAAGTTGAACTGTGTGTAAAAACATTGTAATTCTAGCCATTCATTCCAACCGCACAACGACAAATAAAAGATTATATTTTGGTACAAATATTAGCGATACATAATTTATGTGTAAATGCTTGAAAGGATTCTGTTTAGTGTCAATAATTGTGGGCTCTGTATGTAAGATGAGTAGAAAACAATCGAGAAAAGCACAATCTTGGTTTTTGTTCTGATATCATGTTGCTTTTAGGTTCTTCAATATGAAGAATGTTAGAAATTACCCTGTCATCCCATCTTTTAAGAAATCACAATCTCTCTCTCTCTCTCTCTCTCTCCCTCTCAATCTCTCTCTCTCTCTCCCTCTCTCTCTCTGGGCAGATCAGTGTGTCAGCTACTTGCGTGATACTCTCTTGTGTGTGTGTGTGTGTGTGTGTGTGTGTGTGTGCGTGTGTGTGTGTGTGTGTGTGTGTGTGTGGGAGGAACGTGTGAATTCTAATCTGCTAATCTGCCAGCTCTTCTTAAGTGCTCCGCGGACCCGCGTGCCAACGGAGGACACTTTGATGTCAAAGCAGAACATTCTGTTCACGTCGGTCTACTTTAGTCGAGACACACCGATGTATGATCAAATGAATCCTACTGGTCACTACGGTAATGGACTCACTATGAATGTCGTCAATGAAAACTCGATGAATACAAAATCAGTGAGTAAATAATGAGTGACTCATTATTTGACATTTTCAATTTGAACCTGCGGGCGAATATTTTCAGGCAATTTAACTTTCATTTGCCGTGCTGGGCTGGGAACAGACGTGGCACTATAATATTTGGGGTGCCAGTCATAATAATAATTCCCCTTTTGGTGTTAGACCCGTTTGATTCCGTGCCCAGAAAAGGTCAAATATTTAGCTCCGAAGTTGGCCGTATTATAGGCTCACCGCCGGGGCCCACCGTGCCCACCCGCGCACGCCAACACACACCGCTCACACCAACGACGCCTGCGTGTGTGTGTGAGTCCTGCAGGGTGACGGATCTGGGCTGATTAATCTGGCCTCTTCACCAATGAAGAAACGACGAGAGAGAGAGCGAGAGTGTGGAGGCCTTGCTGCTAGGTTATGAGGGGTCAATAGGGGCATGGGAGAGCAAAGACAGAGAGAGAGAGAGAGAGAGAGACTAGCTCCCTCCAGGTGTAATGAAATGTTGGTTGAGTGGTAGTATTCGCCCACATTCTCCCTTCGTCTCGCTTGTGGATTTTCTAGCAGTTTATAGTAAGCTCTCAGTCTTTCTTTTTGATACTTTTTAAAATTATTTCTGTCATTCTTGCTGTTCTCCCTGCTTTCTTCCTATCATCTTTCACTTTCTCCATTTATTTCTAGTAGGGGCACGATTGGAGGGGAGAGACTTGTTGCTCTGTAAACAGACAATCAAGACACTAACTGCCGTTGTTGAAGAGGTGTGCTGAAAATGACTCATTGATGCACATCCAGACGACTGTGTTGGGATTTTTGGATTCCATCCGGGTCAAAGGTAGTTAAACCCATGTTGCAATATGAGTGAAATATGCCCCCACACCTCCAATTAAAAATGAAAGTGGTTATTTGTTGATCCCACTAGAAAACCCACAACACACACACACACGCGCACACACACACAGATATACACACACACACACACCACGCAGTGAGTGCACATGAAAACGTGCGGTCCGTCCAGCGCTCCGGCGTGAACCTGTGATCTGAAGTGAAAGAGACAAGCGAGAGTTGCTCGCCCCAAAGTCATGTAAAATGCAAAGGAATATACGGCTCTATTAAAACATTCTGACGGCACTCACACACACACACGCACACGCACACACACGCTCGCTCACACACACACACACACACACACACACACCTACACGCACACACTCTCCCACTCTCGCTCTTTCAGGCACACGCACATACACACATACACACACACACACACACACACACACACACACACATACACACACACACTCTGTCTCGCACACACACACCTACATCGCACACACACACCTACATGCACACACACACTCTTCCTCTCTTGCTCTTTCAGGCACACACACACATACACACATATGCACACACACAAACACACACACACACACAAATACATAGAAAATATTCCTGGCACATTGTCACTCCTCACTCCTTGCCCGATTACATCACAAAGGAAACTAAATACTTTTTTATTATTTGATTTATTTGATTTAAATGGTGGCCAGGGTGCAGGTATTAATATGGCATAAGACATAGATGAAGATAAAATGCATCCAAATCAAATTCCTTGACAAATGTGACCCAGATTTATTTTCCTATACTTCCGGATGACACCTCTTCCTTCCCACTTATCCTGTTTTCCCCCACACTTCAGAGTGCACTTGGACGTGTACTTAACTCTCACAGAAGTCCACATGTCCGCGTTCCATTATTAAATCCTCCCCAAAGACAAGTGACTTCTCTTTGGGCCGAGCATCCTCAAAGACTTCCCAGAAGTCAGTCTCTCTCTCTCTCTCTCTCTCTCTCTCTCTCTCTCTCTCTCTCTCTCTCTCTCTCTCTCTCTCTCTCTCACACACACACACACACACACACACACACACACACTCTCTGTGTCTCTCTCTCTATCTGTCTCTCCACTCCACTCCTCTGCCCGCCCCCCGCCAAACCCCAGACAACAACACTTAAGTTAAAAGTCACTTACAGTTTTTCTCAATTGCTTACACATATTTTTTGAAAGCATACCTCATTTTCTCAAAACTCTAAACACAAATCCAAAAACCACACACACAAAATGCTAAACCCTATATATCTCCTGCAAAATGCTACTTTGCCTTCAAAACAATGTTATGTCTCAAAATGGTATTTTGTGTTCAAACGACACACACAGACCATCATATGAGGACACATTTCTAACAACCAATTGAACACTGATGTGCTGAATGGAAAACACTACTATGAATGGGAAAACACCAGTATGAAGGACTTATCAGGAGCATTATTTACACTTACATTTACATTTAGGGCATTTGGCAGACGCTTTTATCCAAAGCGACTTACAAAGAGTAAAACACTGAACATGCCTTTTCATGTTCAGTGTTTAGTGTACGCTTACTCCTGTTGTAAAATATAACTGTATAATATTTTTACTCAAATGTAAAACAACACACAAATATACAGTAACAACAAAAATATGTATTTTCTCCAAAACTGCTGTAGCCTATACATCACAGCAAACACAACTGGATGTGTAAATGATTTACACAGAACAACAATAGAAATAGGCCAGTACAGTCAAGAAACAAAAGAAAGAAAAATGTAAAATACAGTAAAAAAGGACTAAAAAACGAGGCTAACATCCTGTCTTCAGTCCTGTCTTCGGTTCCTGTCTGGCCACAGGACCTCATCGACATCACAGGCAATGTTCTCCCTGGCCAGCCTCCTGCATGGTCACACCATGGTTGACCACATGGTCGACCACAGTGGCCGAATCTCATCAGAGATAATGGCTCTCCTTCTTGCTCTTCCTCGTCCACCTCTTCCTCTTCCTCGTCCTCCTCTTACTCTCACTCCTCTGCCTCTCTGATCACCTCTTACTTTCATTTAATCCATTGTTCTCCAAACCAGGAGCTCACCTGTGGCCCTTATATTGCTCAAGCTTATATTGCTCACAGCCTTGGAAATGAAAGTTTTGCCAATTTGAATGGCAGCAAGTGTTCTAGTCTAAACACAAGGAAGATTTGGCATTTGATGAAGTGTGCAAAATCGAGAGGATTGTGTGTAGTGTTTTGAAGAAAGTGTGTTTTTACATGAGTTACAGGTTGTGGTCATTGTGTCATAAGTTCCAGTTTTTGTGTGTAAACAATTGAGAAAAACTGTAAGTGTCTCTTAGAAGGTGACCCTCAAATGCGAGACATAATGTTCACTTGAAGGCAGGAAGGAGTGGGCCTACATTTGCCGGCCCGGGCTTGCATGCTTTCCATGCTTTAAAGTGGGGAAAGCGCCGTTGGCAGCGGTCGGTGAGTCGGTCGCGTCGGTTGCGTCGGCGGGACGGCGCGCTTTCTTATGAGTCCAGACACTGTGCACGTTGTCCCGGATGATAGTTAGACGTTTTTTTCAGCGGTTTTTTTGCCAGCGGTTCCTTCACGTCTGACGCACGGTTCCATTCCATCCGAGTAATCGGTGCGCACGTCGCGGTGACGCTGAACACTCCGTTGCATTTGGAGTTCTCCGCATGATGAATTGTGTGGTGAATTAGACGCACGTTTGTGCCGCACAGATACACACACACAGGTCTAGACCGCACACACCACAACATGGAATTGCGATGAAGACTTTGTCAAAACTTTTTCAAAATGTACAGATAAATAAAATATGCGCAGGTTGCACTTGACACACACACACATGCCTGCACATGGCTGGCACAACACACACACGCACACAACAGTTGCAGCACACCACACACACACACACACACACAGGTTCCCATGTCTTGAGGCTGATCTCAAGTAATGATGGGAGAGTGAATATGGAGCCGTGGACGAGGGAAGAAAAAGAAATTCCTCCCCGAAGGCTGCAGAGTACAACTATTCTTGTCTGTGTTCCTCTCAGACACCCTCTCCCCTCCCCCTCCCCCCCCTCCCTCATCCTCCTTTTCACCCTTTTACTCCCCATCTCTTCCTCTCTTTGCTTCACTAACCCCCCCCCCCGTTGTCCCCTGGAGCCGTCGCCGTTGTTGTTGTTGTTGTTGTTGTTTTTCTTGTGTTATTTTGTTGTGTTATTATTAGTGTGATTCTAATGTTTCTTCCTGTCCAGGACAATATGTTCCCTCTCTCTATCCCTCTGTCTCTGTCTCTCTCTCTCTCTCTCTCTCTCTCTCTCTCTCCCTCTTCACTTCTCTCTTCTCTCTCTTTCTTCCTCTCTTTCTCTCTCTTGTCTCTCTCTCTCTGTCTCTCTCTCTCTCTCTCTCTCTCTCTCTCTCTCTCTCTCTCTCTCTCTCTCTCTCTCTCTCTCTCTCTTCTGTCTCTTCTTCTTTCTCTATCTCTCTCTTCTCTCTTTCTCCTTCTCTCCCTCTCTCATTCTCCCTCTCTCTTCTCTCTTTCTCTGTGTCTGTCTCTGTGTCTCACACTCTCTCTCCCTCGCTCTCCTCCCTCTCTCTCTCATTCTCTCTCCCCTCTCTCTCTCTCTTTCCCTGTGTGTGTGTGTGTGTGTGTCTCTCTCTCCCCCTCTCTCTCTCTCTCTCTCTCTCTCTCTCTCTCTCTCTCTCTTTCTCTCTCTTCTTCTTTCTCTATCTCTCTCTTCTCTCTCTCTCCTTCTCTCCCTCGTCCTCATTCTCTCTCTCTCTTCTCTCTTTCTCTGTGTGTCTGTCTCTGTGTCTCACGCTCTCTCTCCCTCCCTCTCCTCCCTCTCTCTCTCATTCTCTCTCCCCCCTCTCTCTCTCTCTTTCCCTGTGTGTGTGTGTGTGTGTGTGTGTGTGTGTGTGTGTGTGTGTGTCTCTCTCTCTCCCTCTTTCTCTCTCTGTCTCGTTCTCTCTCTCTCACTCTCTTTCTCTCTCTCTCTACCCATCACACCATTTCTCCTCTGGCTGTAATGTTACTCAGCCCCTGATCTCCAGACGGACCCCAGCCCTACTGAGCTAGGGGGGGGGGGGGGGGGGGGGTTAGCTGTGGCTGCTAGGTGTAGCGCTCTTTAGCTCTCAATTAGGCAGCGAGGGACTCTAACCCCCCCCCAGCCCCCAGTTCAGTGCTGAGGGCTTTGGTTAAAGAGCAGCGAGGTCCTAATGGACATCCCGGTGGCTGACGAGCCGTGTTGGTATTGACACTTTATCTGTGCTGGTTCCACTTCCCTATTTAGTAATTTAGTGGACATTGAACAAAAGATATGTGTCTTTAATGAGCAGGTGTACCTTTTTGTACTTCCAAAAGGTGCATGATAGATAGATATAGTCTTTATTGTCCCATATGGGAAATTACTTTTCACAGCGTGTACATACATACATAGAAACACAGCAAAACATAACAATGAAGATCTACTAACAGATAACCACATGACATCCATTCCTCATCAATCATACAGTACACATATACACATATTACGCACACTACACCCAAGCACACCATCAGAAGGTCTGGATTGTACCTTTGCGGGTACGTTAGTGAAATTTGTACGTACTTGTACACTTTTTACACTTACTTCAGGTGTGGCCCTTAGGGATCGAGCCCCCCCCCCATTTTCCTTATTATAAAAATAATGTTCCTGATATTTCCATTGTGTCGATTCTGGCTGATCAATGGGTCCCCCGCTGGGCTGTCGTAAAAAGGGCACTTGTTTGAAAGCTTCCGTGTGTGTGTATGTGTATGTATGTGTGTGTGTGTGTGTGTGTGTGTGTGTGTATGTGTGTGTTGTGTGTATGTGTATGTATGTGTGTGTGTATGTGTGTGTGTGTGTCTGGGTTTTGTCTTTTTCATCTGTTCACTTGGGATGTTATTTCACACTATTAGCAGGACTATTTCACTTCCGCCTCCACTCTCACATATACACACACACAGACACACACAGACACACATACACATAGCACAACACACACACACACACACACACACACACACACACACACACACACACACACACACACACACACACACAGACAAACACACACAGACACACAAACACTCCAGACCATCAATATTTCAACACACCCCTGAATCTATATTCATTATAAAACACATGCCCGACGCAAAATGCGGTCTTAAGGACCCCAGGCTTTAATTTATTCATCTTATTTATTTATATTTCTTTCCTGGGGGCGAAGCGTTGGTTTCTATCCATCTGTGCTGATTGCGAGCTATTACTGAGCACTTAGAGGCAGCCCAGAACAGGCCAAGGGGGATCCCCCGGCCCCCCGGAGACACAGACGCTCCAGGGCTAAGAGGAGCTGCAGTTCACTACTTTTCAGCTCTCTCTCTCTCTCTCTCTCTCTCCGGCTGTGGGGTCGAGTGGGACGACCGGCGAGTGGAGAAATGTATTTATATATCGATCTCTCACATGGGGTGGGGGGAAGAAAAAAGAAAAGAAAGGAGGGGGGGGGAAACACAGAAAAACAAACAAACAGACATGAAGCCGGACATCGCTTTTAACACTCGACTGCGTTTTATTTTCATTTTGCGGAACTTCACGACGAGTCGATTTGTCCGTCGGTTGGTGTAGATGTTAAATGAATGTACACGTATATATATATCCACTGTGAAGTGTCTCGCTCTCTTTGCTGTGATGGCCGATCCCAGATGAGGGGTTTAAATGCTGACAAGGTATGGCTCTTTGATATCCCTGGTGTGTTCCCGGGTGTTACATGAGTTAGTGTGTCTGGTCGATATTTTTCCTTTTTTCTCCCTCACGTCCCTCATTGGGCACTCCCTCCCTCCCTCACACCCTCTCCCACTTGGTGGCACAATTAGATGAGCGACTAACACTTACAGAAATAAAATGATATCATTGATATGAAAGCCTCTTCTTGTTACCTCGCATAATCATGTAAATGGATTGCACTTATATATCGCTTTTATCCAAAGCGATTTACAGTTGCCTCACATTCACCCAATCATACGGCGGTGCCAACCATGCAAGGTAACGACCAACACGTCAGGAGCAGTTAGGATTACATTTACATTTACATTTAGGGCATTTGGCAGACGCTTCCAAAGCGACTTCCAAAGAGTACATTTGTTGAAGGAGAGGCAGCAATATATCACTGTGGTACCTGAAGATAAGTCTCTTGCGGAAGCTGGCGAGCGACTCGGCTGTCCTGACATGAGCCGGGAGGTCATTCCACCACTGCGGAGCCAGAACCGTGAAGAGTTGGGACTTGGAAGAGCGATGTTTGGCTGTTTTTAGTGAAGCCGGTACCAGTCGTTTGGCAGAAGTTGCCGAGCGGAGTGCTAGGGGTTGGGGCGTAGGGTCGGACTAATGTTTGGAGGTACTTAGGGGCGGTTTCGTTGACAGCCATGAAAGTCAGTTCCAGAGTCTTGAATCGAACACGAGCGATTACCGGGAGCCAGTGGAGGTTGCGGAAGAGGGGGGTTACATGGGAGAATTTAGGTAGGTTGAACACGAGGCGTGCTGCTGCGTTCTGGATGCGTTGTAAGGGCTTGATTGTTGAAGCGGGGAGTCCAGCCAGGAGAGAGTTGCAGTAGTCGAGACGAGTGATAACGAGCGCTTGGACCAGGATCTGTGCTGCTTCATATGTGAGGAAGGGCCGGATCTTGCGGATGTTGTAGAGAGCAATTCTACAAGATCGGGCCACAGAGGTAATGTTGGCGTTGGCAGGCAGCCGGTCATCCAGTACCACGCAAGGTTCCTTGGCCGTGGGTGCAGGGAGGACTTCGATGTCCTCGATGGTGACAAGTAGGTCCATCAGAGGGCAGTCTTTACCCGGTATGAAGAGAAGCTCAGTCTTGTCGAGGGTTGAGCTTCAGGTTGTTGGCGGTCGTCCATCTGCTGATGTCGGCCAGGCACTTATGCGATGCGTGTTGCGATGTGGGTGTCTGAGGGGGGGGAAGGAAAGAAACAGTTTGGGCGTCATCAGCATAGCAAGTGGTAGGAGAAGCCGTGGGATGTGATTACAGAGCCGAGAGATCTAATGTATAAAGAAAAACAGAAGGGGTCCCAGTACTGAGCCGTTGGGGTACTCCGGTGTCAAGGGTGCAGGGTCTGGACAGGGAGCCATTCCATGTGACCTGATAAGTGCAATCTGTCAGGTAGGAGTAACAGGATAACGCAGTACCAGCGATGCCAAGCTCTGCCAGGGTGGAGAGGAGAATCTGGTGGTTCACTGTGTCGAAGTGGCTGACAGGTCAAAGAGATGAGCACAGATGAGAGGGAAGAGCTTCTGGCGTCGCGAAGGGACTCTGATACTGCGAGCAGGGCCGTCTCCGTGGAGTGCGCCGCTTTGAAGCCTGACTGATGAGGGTCGAGCAGGGTGTTCTCGGAGAGATAGGATGATAGTTGGGTGGAGACGTTCTATGGTTTTGGAGAGGAATGATAGGAGAGACACAGGTCTGTAGTGTCGGACGTCGGTGGTGTCCAGGGTGGGTTTCTTAAGGAGTGGCTTGATTCTGGCGGTCTTGAAGGCAGTCGGAAACAGGCCTGAAGTGAGGGAGGTGTTAGTTAGGGTGGTGAGGAAGGGAAGGATGTCGCCCGAGATGTCTTGGAGAAGAGAGGATGGGATTGGGTCAAGGGGGCAGGTGGTGGCATGGTTGGATGTCACAAGCCTGTTGACTTCTTCAGAAGATCTCTTACCTCTCTTACCTCTCTTACCTCCTGAGCTACTGCTTCCCCATACTAATCATGTTAACATGGGGCAGAGACATGCAGTATACACGCAACAACAACGGCGTTGGATGGCTGGACAAGGCCCGCTATCTGGACACATGCAAGGGGACACCTCCCGTGGGGACGTCAGAGCCAGCGTCCCCTCTACGTTCCTGTCACACAGTCTCACACACCAATACCCATTTCACCCACCCACACTGGTCAAGCTTTTATTGGACACACTCAACTCTTATCTCGTCCATCTTCAATCTTCCCGTTCCCTATCTACTCCCTGGTGTCCATTAAGATTTAAAAGATCCAAGATTTCTTTCTTTGAAACATCCGCTGAATGATATTTTTAGATAAATATAATATTCCCGGGGATATACTTGGATCGGGAGGTGGGGGGTGGGGGGTGGTGGGGGAAGAGGGGGAAGAGGGGGAGTGGGGGGGTCATCTCTCTCTCTTCCCTGGTGTGTGTGGCCTCCTCCTTCCACTCTACTACTAGGTTATCTCTCTCTCTCTCTCTCTCTCTCTCTCTCTCCGGTGGCGGCTGCGTTTGGAGGTGTAAATGGCAACCCGCCAGTGTCTGTCTGGTCCCATGGGGGTGGGGTGGGGTGGGGGCGGGGCTACGGTGTGTCATGTCACCGTGGAGGCGTTGGGCCGGCCCCGGCTACGCACGCATCACAAGCTGTGCTGCACTTCGATCGCGATGACCCAACACTGTTGGAGAATGTTCCGCACGTGCTCCTGTGTGTGTGTGTGTGTGTGGGTGTGTGTGTGTGTGTGTGTGTGTGTGTGTGTGTGTGTGTGTGTGTGTGTGTGTTGGTAGATTGATGGACATGGGTATGTGCTTATGTTGTCTGTGTGTGTGTGTGTGTGTGTTCAACCGATCAAACATATACTGTATATATTTGTGTATATGTACTGTATACTGTAGAAGTCGTGTATATGTATTTATAATAGTGATATGATTTAAGCGGGAGAGTAAAACCGCATGACTGTAACAATCAGCACGGTTTATTTATTGTTTGGCGGTAACACATTGATTTGAAACCAGATTAGCGGAGCAGTCACTCTGAGCCATTAAAATGCCTTTTAATTTGAGTGGCTGGTCACACGGGTGACAACCTTCGCCACGTACCTCAATGTTCTCCTCTCATATTAATACCATTGATATCGCAGATCCCCCGAGCTAAGCCGTCTAAACTCTAAGCCAGAACGTCGAATGCTCCACATATTTTGGACATTTTAGACATTCCACTGGAAAGCTTAAAAGCTCCTACGTTTTCAGAAATAAAGGTACAGCAAAGGTACATTTCACAAATGTACCCTCAAAGGTACAATCATCTACCACTAATAAGTATCATTTACAGGTAAAGAAGGTGCCCACAAATGATGTATTGCTTCACAAAGGTACGGTTAACACAGCAGTCATTGATTCAGGCCTACAGTGGCCACATGGAGAGTGTTTACTGTCTCGTTTGTTCTCTGTTGATCTTTATTAGATCAACAGAGAACACTAGACACTAGACACTGCAGTGAGATATATTAATATTAGAAGATCCCTGACAACAACATGGTGGAAGTGATGCACACTTAAGTCTCAATAATGGCAACGCAAACACTTGCTCACAGGGAGAGACACACCATCCTGCTCAGCAGCCTGCTCACAGACACACACACACACACACACACACACACACACACAACACACACACACACACACACACACACACACACACACACACACACACACACAAGCCCTCTCCTCATACACACACACATACACACACACACACACACACACACACACCACACACACACAACCCTCTCTAACACACACACACACACGTGTGTGTGTGTGACAGTAATGGGAGACACAGTGTGTAACTTAAACCTGTCTGGGGAGGACTAGGAAACAAATGGTAACTAAAAGGTTGTTGGCGGAAGGACAGAGAGTTGGCACGCGGGAGACTACAGACTCATCTGGTGTTAATGGAGCCCTATTGACCACAATGAATATACTGTGTCCACAACACGGGGGCAACACATTCTCCCTGTGTGGCAGATAAGTGTTGCTCCTCCTTAGGACTCCAGACCCCCCCAAGACACACACACACACACACACACACACACACACACACACACACACTCTCTCTCTTCCTTCTCCCTTTTCCTGTGCACCTAGTAGCTATTGATTAGACAATAATGTGTTTTCAGCGCGAGATGAATGGCACATTACGCTGACACGGTGTCAGAGGGGACCGAGCACAGGGGGGGGGGGGGGGGGGTGAGAACCAAAGCTCTTTAATTGATATAGTAGTGTGCGTGTGTGTGTGTGTTGTTGTGTATGAGAGAGAGTGAGTTTGTGTGTATGTGTGTGTGTGTGTGTGTGTGTGTGTGTGTGTGTGTGTGTGAGAGAGAGAGAGCGATAGATAGAAGAAAGAAAGTGGAGGGATGGAGAAAGAGAGAGAATGAGAGAGCCTGCCCCATAAACTAGATTATATTGTTCCTCTCATTATCCAGTGAGTGTGGTAACCCATGCCTCTCTCTCTCTGCTCAAATTACTTCACAACACTTTATCAATACCGCACAGTTTTACCCTGAGTGTTATTATTTTTACCCAGTGAACCGCAAAAATCTTTCATGTAATTCCATCTGTAATTACGTAATTCAAACAAGAGTTCAGCTATACGGTAAGGATAACATTTTATTGTTACTTTCTCTTTTCCAAGATGGCTTCCCTGGTGTTTCTCCTCTCTCTCTCTCTCTCTCTCTCTCCTCTGGGTCCAGCTATGTCTAGTTGCTCATTAGCGCTCTTTCTCTTCTCTCTCTCTCTCTCTCGTTCTCATCTCGTCCTCAGGCAGATTTCCTTAAGCACTCTGGTCTTAGAGAGCAACGCTGGCAGAAGGTGACTAAATTAGCAGATCAATAGGTCAACACTGAACACACACACACACACGCACATACACATGTTTGAGAGCACACACACATACGCATACACACACACACCACACTCAGGTAGACACTTCCCTCCCCACTTCCTCTGGTTCGGATTTCATTGTAACGGCGTAGTTGTTTACCCTGTGATGTACTCTTTTGTGTTTGGTGTAACCCCCCCGAGCCCCCACACACACACACACCCCTCCACACACACACACACACACACACACACACACACACACACACACACACACACACACACACACACACACACACACACACACACACACACACTGCAACAGATCATGTGAAAGACCTGGAATAGACAAGGGCATTATCTGCCAACACTTTAATGTCAGTGGAAACTCCTGTTTCGGGGGGGACAGTTGGTGGGATGACGTCTGTCAGGTGACAGGGAGGGTTCACCGGGGGTCATGTAAACCGACAGAGCAGAGAACCTCACACACCTCCACTCACCTCCCCCCCCCAACCCAGTCATGCGGAAAGGAGTGAATGGGAATTTTTCTCACATGCTGCTTTGCACAATCACGCGTTCACACACACATGCACACACACACATGCACAAATGCACACACACACACACACACACACAACACACACACACACACACACACACACACACACACACACACACACACACACACACACAGACACACACACACTCACACACATGAGTGTCCGCACCACTTTTAAAGCATCCAAACCCTCTCCCTCGACCAATGCAAACTGTGCTACGCTGATCCTGGACCTCTGGATGTTGAGGGGGCAAAGAACACAGCAGATCGTGACAGTAGATCACACACACACACACACACACACACACACACACACACACACACACCACCTCCCTGCCCTCCCTCCCTCTCCATCCACCCCTCTGTTTCTCCCTCTCCCCCCTCCCTCTTACTCTGCTGCTGCTGTACACACACCCTTCTCTCCCTCCCTCCCTCCCCCCCTCTCTCTCTCCCTCTCTCGGGTCTTGTGAGCAGTTTGAGAAGAGATGAGGAAAGCCTGACTGGGACAGAAGTAGATTCTGCACTGATTACAGTGAATCCTATACAGTATGTATAGTATATGCATGCATACCTTTTATGAGCTATCTAATCAAATGGACTAGAAAGGCTCAGACAATGTGATTTCAACCACAAAATGTGTTTCCTAAACAGCTATAAGCTATAAAGTTAAATGAACAGGGATAAGTGATATATATCTATCATCAATGTTGATTCACAGATAGTTCCTGACGGCTTGTAATTCTTCCATTATGCAAGTGTGTAGCCACCAGAAAAAAAAAATAGACATTGTGTGTGTGTGTGTGTGTGTGTGTGTGTGTGTGTGTGTGTGTGTGTGTGTGTGTGTGTGTGTGTGTGTGTGTGTGTGTGTCTTTATGCTAGTCGGTTAGCACATTGGGATTGACATCATGAAATCATAGTCATCTGTTGGTAATCAATAATTAATTCATACAATTATAAAAATGTGTGAATAAAAAATATTACAATTGTGTCCAAATTATCAAAAAATATTTCAGTAATTTCAAACACGGTATAGTTAACCGCTAGGAAATTAGATATTTTTCAAATGGTTACCTTGAAAATGATTTGATACTGGTTCCCTGATTGGCCACATTGGTTATCCACATTCTACCAAGCAGATGGCATCTGTGTGTTACAAACACACTGTGACCTATAAAGCCTGGAGGCCGGCTTCAACTCCCTCTCTCTCTCTCTTTCGCCTTGCCTCCTCACACACACACACACACACACACACACACACACACACACACACACACACACACACACACACACACACACACACACACACACACACACAGTTGATTCTGTGACTATAGGCTGATGGCATCGCGTCATATCAATGGGGTTTGACAGCTACATTTTCAAGAAGTCGAGTTAAAAAATAGATAATATAAAAAAAAAGATAATATTCAGAAACTCTGTTCTGTTTGCTTTTCCATAAAAACGTATTAGCACACAAGGAAGTGAACAAAGTAGACTATAATAAAATAGGTATTTTAATGGAAATAAAATTGAAGAGATAGTGGAAGCCTTTAGCAGGTGACGGCCATACGCTACTTGAGCAGCCATTTATGCTAATTTCACAAATAATTATAAGAAGATGACAGCTTTCTGTATACTCATAGCAGCTTCTTACTTTCTCTGTTTCTTCATCATCAAAATGTCAGTTAAAGCAAGACAAAAGTGAGAATTTTAAATGTCAGGCTGGCTGAACATAATGTTTATAGGCCTACACATCTGGCATGTAATATCATGGAACTGTTAAACTGCACCATATACGAGCACTCAACTTCATAAATGTTGAATAAATTGCATAATACTTGAATAATACTTCTTGAATTATGATTTAATTAATAATATTTTCTGTAAATTTGTATAATAGGCCAATGGGCACAGCTTGGCATGAAACAAGATTGGGAGTTTGCTAAATAAAATAACAACATGCTTGCAAACATAGACATAAAAATACATGGTAATTACATTCATTTAAATACACCAGTAATTTAATTTATTTAAAAAAAGTTATGTTACAGCAAAAACATGCACATTGCTATAGTTTCTTTGGTGACTTATACTACTGTAAATGTTGCTGTCAATAGTATTCTTAAAAACAACAATAATAACAATTTATAGAAATATTTTGTAAACAATTTATTTCTGAATCGTATCTTATCTTTGCACTGTTGGGGTGCAAAATATGATCTATCTTTGCACCCTAACAGTGCACGGAGGGTGCCTCAAACCAAGTGAAGGATCCGCTGCAAAGCTGTACAGGCCTCTATCAAATCCTTGCATTTGTTCCAAAAATAAATACTGCCCACAATCAGCTTGCATGGTATGCCTACACACTGCTTGTAGCCTACTTCAGCCGTCTCTCCAGTCGTGTATCGGCCTATATTTTCGTTAAAACAGCAGAAAAGCGCAGACCTCCATCCAGCAACTGTCTCTCATGTCCCCCCCCCCCCTCCTCCCTCTCCCCCCCGGAGGAGACGCGCCTGTTAGGGCCGCTGAGCATCATACGTCCCCCCGGCCGTCATAAAGACTGAAGTACTTGCTGGCGTTGGAGGAGGAGAAGCAGAGGTAAGGCGCGCTGCTGCTGCCCGGGTACACGAGGGGCAGGTGAGGCACGGGCAGCAAACATCTCCCCAGGAGGTTGTGGGTCTCTTTGTACAAGGCCGGGAGGAGCTGCTGCCCCCCCACCACGACCTGCATGGGTTTGTTGTGGTCAGGAAAATCAGCACCCACGGGCCCCTCCACCATGTCGGTGGAGATCTGCCGTTTCAACTTATTCCTCCGGTTCTGGAACCAGATCTTCACCTGGGTCTCCGTGAGCTGCAGGGACCCGGCGAGGCAGGCGCGCTCGGCGCTGCTCAGGTAGCGTTTCATGTCAAAAGTAGACTCCAACTGGAAGATCTGCCTCTTGGAGAAGATCGTGCGTGTTTTCTTTTTCGTGATGATTTTGCTGTCCTTGTTGGCCGACGTGGCGTCGTCCTTCTGCAGGAGATACGTGGTGGTGGTCGTGGTGGTGGTGGTCGTGGAGCAAGAGCTGTCGTCGCAGCTGCTGTCCCCGCTGTCGAAGCGCGCGTCCGCGGTCGCTTTGTGCGCCGCGCCGTCCCGCTGGACTCCGACGCGCTCCGGGGACGCGGCGCTTTCGGTGAGCGCGTCTGAAAACGACAGTCAATGGCATTGCGTTACGTCAGGTACACAACACGTGAACAACACGCGTGAGACACAACAAACACAAACGGATCTAAGGTTGTTGTTGTTGTTGTTGTTGTTGTTGTTGTTGTTGTTGTTTGTTGTTGTTGTTGTTTGCAGCATGCAGGACCACTAATGTATAGGCCTGGTTGAATGCACATAGAAATATCAGCACCTCAAATTCAACATGTTCTGTAGTCATGTGTAGCAGGCACCTTACCTCGGTCGTGAAGTCCAGTGACTGAATCCTGCCTCCGATTAACTTCCTTTTCCTCACAATGACTTTGGAGGTGAGAGTCTTTACGCATCCACATGCCCTTGTCCTCCTGCGCCCTCCTGGCGGGAGAGTACGAAGGCTCATTGCGTCCTTTGGAGCTCAGGTTCAGGATACTGTCAATGGTGAATTTCAGCGAGGCGGCGGTGGGTCGACATGGTCCGTTTTCTGCTTTGTTCATATCTCCAGCACGTTATCGTTCTCTCGGGGGTTGTTAGGTCCGCCGCCGCCGGATGCTGCCGCTGTCTGGGACACGTGAGTGAGACGTCAACTCCGCCGCTAACATCTGGATATTTCAGGCACCATTATACCTGCTGCTGCTGCTGCTGCTGCTGCCGCTGCCGTGTGGACTCACTGCTGGCCTCCTAATGGCACTGGCTCCACTGCACGGGAGCGGAGCGGCGACGGGCCACGCTGGGTCTCCCCTCCATTGGCTGAGAGGCAGGCGCAGCCAATGGCCAGTTGCACTGAAGGGGAGGGGGGGAGCGGAGCGCAGCGCTGCGTCTCATTCCCCCTCCCACCCACCGACGCGCCATTCATAGGAATGCGCTCTTCACGGGAGGAATACATTGTGTACAATGTAGTTGGGAGGTTCATATTACTATTCCTTAGTCTGTATATTGCGTGCTTGTGTGTGTGTGTGTGTGTGTGTGTGTGTGTGTGTGTGTGTGTGTGTGGTGTTGTGTGTGTGTGTGTGTGTGTGTGTGTGTGTGTGTGTGCGCGCGGCGCGTGTGTTGTGTGTGGTGTGTGTGTGTGTGTGTGTTGTGTGTGTGTGTGTGTGTGTGTGTGTTTGGTGGTCTGAGAACAATTTTCTTCCAAATATATATAGGCCAATATATCTTTTTTTTATTATATTTTATATTTTTTAAGTTACTTCCACCTAAGAGTTAACAGCTGAATATAATTAAGTCCATGCTGACCTTGTTACCATTTGTAGCCTTGTCGCGGTTTTATAGGCCTTCTATCTCCATGGTAATGCTGTATCACTTAATGCTGAATAATAATAATAATTCAACACGTATATATTAACTATTACAAACTTATGCTGTGATTTAATTTGTTACAAAACAAAGGAGGCCTACGGATCTGTCCAGTGATATCAAAGCAATGCTGTTCATGAGCTCAAAAGACTATACAGGCAAATTTGTCCTGGCTTACAGCAAAAAAGATTTCGATTTTAATGTGGTTACATTCTTTTTTTTTTTTTAAGTCTGTTTGAATTCTTAAAAAAAAAAGTAGGCAACATGGGTACACACTGCGTTTTACTGAAAGATTAATAAGTAGATGATCATTGAGTATATGTGAGTCTCGCATTAAGTCCAGCCAACTGGACTGTAGTTCATTAGACCTACTAATATTTCCTTATTAAATATACTAATCATTTACAGTTGTATATAAACATGAAAAGAAGGGACTGTGGGGATATTTTATATTATATAATTCACTTTCTGTGTGAATTTCTCCTAGTCCTCATGCGTTAAATCCGAAAATGAAATGAAGAGGCCTATTTAAATGTGAACGTGTCACAGTTTCCAAATACTAAGAGACCACAGTGCAACTTTTGTGCGTACATTTTTATTTTTCTACTGTGGAAAAATTGACAATGTTAGAAATGTGAGGCATATAAAAGTTTGCAAAAATATGTGTAATCAATAATACAATAACAACGTCGGCCTCCGGCACCAGTCTCGGCATGCTCATAAACTTGTATTAACACTGTGATAAGGACTATGACTTAAGTTCAAACATTTACAAAATGAGCAAACATGAAAATGAATAATGTATTGTGTTTATGGAAAGTGATTTAACTGCAGCCAACAAATAGCTTCTTTGGGCCTTGGGAGTTATTGCACGAGTCGGTATGAATATAAAGTAGATACATTATGCACAAATGATAATAATAATTGTACTATAATAATAATAATAATAATAATAATAATATAGCGTAAATAGTCCTTAAACCAGGCCAGTCATTTGTGACCTCAGCATACTCATGGAGTGAGCGAAGGAGGTCAAAGGGTAGCTGACGGAGTTCGAGAAGCCCGCCATGACGGGGGGTGGAGGAGACACCTGGGACACCTGCGGGTGGGACAAGTTGAAACCATGTGACGCCGCGTGTCTGGGGGTCTCTTGGTACAGAATGGGGACCCTGACGATCCTCTGCGCCGTCGTGTGAGGAGGAACGTGCGACGCCTGCAGCTCCAAGTCCGCGGCCAGCTGTCTCTTCCACTTGTTTCTCCGGTTCTGGAACCAAATCTTCACCTGGGTCTCGGTGAGCTGCAGGGACGCCGCCAGGCCCGCTCTCTCCGAGCTGCTGAGGTACCGCTTCAGGTCGAAGGTCGACTCCAGCTGGAAGACCTGACTGCGACTGAACACGGTGCGGGTCTTCTTCTTGCGCACGGTGCTCGGGTCCGACGTGCACGTGTCGTGGTCCGATCGTTCTTCATCCTCCTCCTCCTCCTCCTCCTCCTCATCATCGTCGTCGTCGTTGTTGTTGTCGTCGGTGAGGTGGTCGTCGCGTGTTTTCCTGTCCTCGTGGCCGTCTGTCGGTTCAGAAACATCCGACGAATCCCTGTCGCTGGTGGAGACGGAGCTGCAGCGGCCCCCCGGACTACCGGCCTCGTCCCTCGGACCTGGATGGTGTAAAATGATGAAAGTTTAGCCTGCTGTGACGTCATGATAACGTGAAGTTGGCCTATAGTGTTAATACACTCTGGGGGGCCCCCATGGCAAAGAAGCCCATTGGTCAATTATGCGTGATCACATGTCGTAATCAGTTATCAAAAGGGGGGGGGGGGGGGGGGGTGCCTTGATGGGACCTTTTAAAGGGGGTTTATTGTCATGTTCCAATAATATGATCGCCCAAACAGAGTCTCTGAGTATGCTACCGCCTCTGAGTTAGGGTATCACCAGGGAATCGACCCATAGAGATACGTGGACTGGGATCGACTGCTAGCCTAGAGCTTACAGCCACAGCCACTGCATGGTCGATAATGGTGCCAAGAGAGAGGGGATGCGGTGACACTGAAAGTGCACCGGAACTCTAACCGACAGGGCGTGAAATGTGGACGCGAAGAGACATTATTGTATTTGAAGGGTCCCTCTGCCTGCGTATTTATAGTCTATATATACGCTCCTTCAGAACCGGTTAGGAGCAGATAAATAACCTTAAGTATATTTATAAGTGCATGTTCTCAATGTCTGGAAAAACAGGTGCCAATGTGCCAGACAAGGATACGAATAGTATAGGCTCTCGTCTAAAGTGTAGGCCTGCTATATGTTGAGGGTATACAGGGAATGCACTTGCACACCATCCACATGTGTGTTTGTTTTTAACATGCCGGTGCGAGAAACAGACCAAGAAATGAATCATGCGTCCTATAATATTGTGGCTGTGGCTATAGCCTCGGATGTATTTCTGTGCACAATCTCTGTGGTGAATGAGTTAGTAGTGCACTGTTGATACTCACTGCTCGGTGTCTCGTATGTTTTGCCATGGAAGAGAGGACCCCAGCTGTTCTCCCACGTAAACGGCGAGTGTGTATCTGGAGTGTGCGTCACCACAGCTCCCAGGTCATCTGGTCTTCTCGCAGTCGCGCTTCTCCCAATACCTCCACGAGGATGAAGACGATGGTGATGATGATGATTGCGAACCGCGTTCACGCTGCCCTTGTCCGGCGTAGGCGACGCGGGTCCACGATGGCGAACTGCAGTGCCGAGTAGATTTTCTATTAAAAACGCCGAAGCCCGCGAAGACGGCGTGCTGCAGGGTGTGTGATGATGATGATTGGTGAGCTTTTTTTCCTGCATTTTTCCCCCAAAAATATAATACAGTATAGCTTATATACGCAAGCAGAACACAACCGAACCGAACATCCGTCTCCCGGTGAAGTCTCGTCTTGATCTTGATGTGGCTTTCCGACCCGAGGTCCGAATAAGCATCTCTCAACACGCCGTGGTTCGCGGGCGACGTCGAGAGAATACGCTGCATGGGAGAGTCCCTCACTCACCACAAGAGAGGAGAGAGAGAGAGAGAGAGAGAGAGAGTGTAGGGGGTATTGGAGCGAGAGAGGGATAGAGACAGGGAGAGGGGGAGAGAGAGAGAGTGTGGTGGGGAGGGGAAGGGGGGGGGGGGAGTAGGGGGATTAGTAAGAGAGCAGGGGGGCTAGTACAGTGAGACGTCAAGTCAATGGCTTAACGCGTAAAGGGCATCCAGTGATTGGATGAACACAACATGGAAAGGGTTTGTTTTCTGGCTTCTCTTCTCTCACAGACCGTATTGTGTGTGAGTATATATATGTGTGTGTGTGTGTGTGTGTGTGTGTGTGTGTGTGCGTGTGCGTGTGTGTGTGTGTGTTGTGTGTTTATGTGCATGTGTGGTTATAGACCCCCACTTGTGTAAGTGTGTGTATGATATGGATTCAACAGTTACAGTGCGCTTTTACATTCAACCGAAAATCAATGAGAGTGAATTGAGTCAGAGTGCAAACCTAAAATGCAGATCCGCAGTGAAATATGTATTTATTGATTGATTTATTAATGTATTGATTTGTGTGTGTGTGCGTGTATGTGTGTGTCCTTACATTCCATAGCCTACATACAATTATTACAAATGTAACTACCATTTGATGGTAAAATGAACCACATTATATACGTATATAAACACATTTTAACAACCCCTTTAATAGGAATTACTAAAGCCGTGATTGTAGATTCGATGTATAAAAGGGCTCACCTCCCATTTATAATTAGGGTCAATATGCATCTGATAACGCATCAGAACATAATCAACATTTAAATGCGTGCTGACGGGCGTCTTTACCCTTTATCCTTGAAATGGCAAGACATTTTAGCTTTTTATTCCCTCAATAGGAGTCACTGGCAGTGACCTTTAGCTCTGCTTTTGCATCCCTGTTTCTCTGTGAGGCCATTTCTCCTCTGTCCATCTCCTCTCCCTCCGCTCCCTCGGGCTATAGGTTTGCCCTTTGACGGAAGATCACAGTAATATTGACAGAAGATCACAGTAATATTGCTCTTCAACACAACACTCAATTGTGACAACCAGCGGGTAACATGACCCCCTTGGATCCCAGAGGTCAGTTACCTGTCCTGGCCTGCAAAGGGTCAAGACGGTTTCACAAAGCGCGGCCTGACGAGGCCTCATAATATACGAATAATTACCGTTGTGCAAATGTCCACCATATTCGGCTTATTCTCTTCATTTATTGTCAGTTGTTTGCCATGTTTTTGTCACCTTTCTTCTCGGCGGACAAATATTCGTTTTCCTCAAACTTGCATTCAGTATAAACCTGAGTTTTTTCCGCCGATCAAAATACAGGCCCACTGGTCTGTAGTCGACTAAAAATACCCCAACTTTGTGTCACTTCTAGTTTCCCTGTTCCTTTTCCAACCTTTCCTTTTATATTTTTCATAATGCTATTGAACTACTCAAGGCCTTAAAGACAGACATATTCGCATATTTTAGGGGGGGGGGGAAGTGGCCAGTTATCACACTTCATCATACCTTGAAACGCCACATTCTCTTAAAATCCCCACACATTGTATACCTCATTGTGCATCGTGGATTTAAAAAGGTGGGGGTATTAGATTCAGGTTTCCCTGTGTACCCTGGGCCGTCTGATCGAATGTGGCACCGCGGCCAGCACCTCCTGCTCCGGGGCCAGACAGCAAGAGACCCACGGAGGCCCCACGTCTCACTTCCCCCAGACCAATCCGCTCTAAACTCTCTCGCCTCCTGATACTCATTCCAGCGTGGCGTGACATTATAGTTTCTAGGGCCCTTCTCCGGCCGCCGGTACACACCCCGGAACTCCCGGGCCCCCGACCCATGGACCCAGAGAGCCGACCACATGGACACATATGGATCTCAAATACAACTTTGGTATATTTGTAAAATAATAGACATATCAACAATGCGAGGTGTGTTTTTTTTTCTCCCACTTTGCCAAAGATAGATAAGTTCCACATCGAGCAAAATACATATACGCAGGAAAGCGCACATTATATTCCGCCTGCTAAATTTAAATGGTATTACTTTATTTGATTATGGTTTTATTAATCCACATGAGAAGTTTGTCGCCTCAGTGATCCTTCGTGCTTTATTCACGTCTATTTGTATATTCAGAGGCACTCCAAATGTGCACTTGAATGAATTAAATCGTTCTATTTTTTTATATAATTGGCTTGCATTGTACATACAGTAGGTCTACCTATATCAGGATGTCCTCCAAATGCGCCGACAATCCATCAAGTATTACTCCGCGGTAGCCGTAATGCGCCGACAATCCATCAAGTATTACTCCGCGGTAGCCGTAATGCGCCGACAATCCATCAAGTATTACTCCGCGGTAGCCGTAATGCGCCGACAATCCATCAAGTATTACTCCGCGGTAGCCGTAATGCGCCGACAATCCATCAAGTATTACTCCGCGGTAGCCGTAATGCGCCGACAATCCATCAAGTATTACTCCGCGGTAGCCGTAATGCGCCGACAATCCATCAAGTGGGTCAACCAACCCAACATAACCTACACGTTTGTTCTGGATAGAGAATGCGGGACGATTCAATATTTTAAGCACACAACCATAGACCATAAATGGTTTTCAGCCTTATCTTGGTTCCTCTTAGAACCATATCTAGCCAAATACATGGTTATTCAAAGAACTATTGAGAAGAAGGTTCTTTGTGGATCTTGAAATAAGTTCCTTATCCTACACAGCCTGGTTATCTGTTCTACAGGAACCGTTGTAATTTTTCAGCAACAATGTGATAATCCGGACAATATTCTCACTTTTACATTCTCAACTATGTAGTAGTGAAGTAAACAGCGTTCCTCCATTTGGTGCGACCCACGAGATAACTTGTGAGGAGAAGGTTATTTGTGGAACTCACAGAAGGTTCTCCTACGAATATAGCATCGCTCTTTAGTACCTTCTTCGGTTCTACTTGGCACCTTTATCTTTTAGAGTATCGGCCTAACAGCAAAACACGATGTAGATAAGGAGATAAAGAGAGAGAGAGATAGACACACACGTGATAGTCGATGAAAGTGGAGACAGTTTGACCTTGTTCATTATATGTCTGGGGCATAGTGAGACAGGGCGGAAGGGAGAGGGAGGCACCTCCTCTAGGGGGGCATCTGAAATCTCTTTATGTTAAGAGGTCTCTCTGACTCAGGCCATTTGCGTCAGACTCAGACAAGCTTCTACTGTAAATTAAATGCGCCGGCCTACAAAACTAACAGTGGGCCTATACAACCATGTGGACATGAGGACACAAGCAAAACATATCTAAAATAAATATTCAATAAATATAATATTGAAATCAAAGAGGATAACGAGTGGAGATTTTAATTATAACATTGGGAATCACCACAATTTTAATTATAACATTGGGAATCACCACAATCATATCTTGTACATTTCCCCGCATATCTTTCACAACAACAAAATAACATTATTAATTTAGAGTTTCTATTAAAGGCATACACGCTGCTGCTGATGCTGTTCAATAGGCCTTTACTACAATACTACAACAGAAATAAATACCTTCAGCTCTTAGTCTAACTGGATAACTGCCTCCAGGTCCGTGTTGTCCTAATAGGCCTTTACTACAATACTACAACAGAAATAAATACCTTCAGCTCTTAGTCTAACTGGATAACTGCCTCCAGGTCCGTGTTGTGCCTAATATACACTTTCCTAATTGGAAGAACAGAGGAATAAGCATCGCTCTGCTGCCGCTGCAGCCTAATGCATCCTTCATCTTGGCCAGCCAGACAGTTTAGTTGAATTGTGTCAGCTTGACATTAATAATTCAACTCATGTGAAAAGTTGATTCTGCTGAGTTTGTTTCCATTGATAGGCGAGGTGAGCCATCCCGGGCAGACAGAGCGTCGCCTCTCCAGACTGGCCCCATTGATAGGCCGACGCGCTCGGCACCTTAACTACCAGAACCTCACTAATTATAAAATTCTCGTGTTTAAGGCAATCTCTCTCTTTNTAGGCCTATAGTTGTTGTGTTTTTCCGTAAGCCTATAAGTATTAGTATCAGTGGCGTAGTATTATTCCAATTAATAGTATGATCTTATTGCAGCACTAGGAACTAGCCTCTAGTAGACATGTGGATGGGGAATGTCCGTTTGCTTAACCTCTTCACGGTGCGCTGACCCCTGTCAAGACCGCCTCGTCACAGGAGCACAAAGGGCGCCGAGAACAGGACCTTTCCCCTCCTCTGGACCTGGCGTCCAAACAGTTCAACTTGTGGGTTTTTTTTTTTCCCTCACAAAGTTTCGGGTGCTGTGCGACAATTAGCGACGTTAAACGAAAAATGCAAAACTTCAAATCAAATTACACGAAACATTACATGTAAACATTATGATAACGTGAATTCAAATGGTCTGCATCAAGTGCAACGTGTACCAAATCACGCACTTCTCCTCAGTCTCCCCCCTGGAGTTGGAGTCTATTGATCCTCTCTCTCTTTGATATGGTAGTTTGTTTAGGAAGTGGACCAACAGGGCGTTAAATCATATTTTATAGACCCTTTATTGCCTATATAGGTCTACTGATGAACTCCAATCGATGCCAAATGTTTGAGAACCTCACCAGACGGCTCGGAAAAACACGGGGTCGACAAAAAAATAACCATGCAAACTTTAAATTCACGTTATCACTTTATACACACAGCCGACACACGATGACACATTGTGCCTATTAAAAGAGAGGCTTTTTGTTTTCACCAATAGTCACCAATAATCATTCTCATAAAATGAAAACATTCGTGACAGTTCTGCAAAAATCTTCCAAGGAGCTATAGGCCTGTATGCTATATGACCAATGACCTACTTAATTTGCGTTGACCCCCCCCCCCACACACACACACACACACACATACACCGTTTGTTCCCATGATTGAACATCCATAGGCCTACTAACTGAAAAAATAATGTGTGGAAATATTACTGATAATAATAAAATAGAGTCATTGTAGGAGTTTTCGCTAGTATTTATCTGTTAAGCAGATAAATACTAGCACCTAAAAGTATTATAATATTTGCAGATTTAATATTCAAGCTTCCATTGAAAGCACAAATAGCTTTTCTTTTGACAGTCAGGGGGCTCCATGTCAAAGGGATGACTGAGCAAGTAAAGTGACTCGGGGCAGCCTTGAAATGTGTTTTGCTGAAGTTAAACGTGTGATTATGCATTCAGATAAAGTAATGGAGATCAGTATCCTGACAGGAGAGAGAGAGAGAGAGAGAGAGAGAGAGAGAGAGAGAGAGAGAGAGAGAGAGAGAGAGAGAGAGAGAGAGAGAGAGAGAGAGAGGAGAGAGAGAGAGAGAGAAGTAAGACTTTAGGAGAGGAGGGTATTCAACCATCAGAACAAGATGAGGCGACAGACGGATGAGGAAGAAGACAGGAAGAAGTGAGGAAGAAGGGAAGAAGAAGAGGAGGAGGGGATACCAGCACAAAAAAGCAAGGTTGACCTGAAGCGACATAAAAGAGAGCCTGTGTATGTGTGTGTGTGTGTGTGTGTGTGTGTGTGTGTGTGTGCATGTGTTTGTGACCGCCAGAGTGTGTGTGTGTGTGTGGTAGTGAGACACTACTCTGCTTTCTTCAGCCTTGTCACGCAAGGTTCTGTGAAGCTCCGCCCACCTCAACCTCACTTCCTGGCTACGGGTCTGGTTCTGACATACCAGTCAACCAAGGTACACATGCAGGTACACACACACACACACACACACACACACACACACACACAGACACACAGACACACATACACGCACATGCACACACGCACGCACATGCACACACACACACATACATACACACACACACACACACACACACACACATATAAATACATACACACACACACGCACACACACACACTCACATATAAATACATACACACACACATACACACACGCACACACATGCACATGCACACAGGCACACACACACACATATAAATGCATACACACACATATACAGTACACATGCACGCACACACACACAAACACACATATACATACACACACACACACCACACACACATATAAATACATACACGCAGAACACACACACAGAAACACACACACACACACACACACATGCACATGCACACAGGCACGCACACACACATATAAATGCATACACACACATATACAGTACACACACACACACACACACACAGACACAAACACGCACACCTAGTCTCAGGCCACTGAGGCGTGGCCTCTACGTTAAAGAAGTGATTATGGTTCCTGTGCCCCGACCTGCTGGGGGTGAGGCTGTGATTATCGGCCATGTTTTAGAGAGGGTCACATGGTGAACTACTGAACAGTTAGTGGTTTGTACTTTCCGCTTGTAATTGTAATGCTTTGTTACTCCTTTTCATGCCCGTATGACACCCATTGCACTCCCAACCGTCCCTGGAAGGAGGGATCCCCCACTCTGCGTTCCTTCTCCAGATTTCTTCCTTGTTAATTAAGGGAGTCGTTTCTTGCCCTTAGGGGGGCTATATAGGGCTAGGGGGCTATAATAATCTGGCCTGTAAAGCCCCTTGGGACTGTAGCTGTGATTAAGGCCGATACAAATAAAATTGGCTTGACTTGACTTGACTGGTCCATCCAATGTTGTCTATCTGACCTGTACTTAGTGGCCAAAAATGTACTTCAGAATGAACAAAGTTCTATCTTATCTTATCTTATCTTATCTTAGCATGCACTCCTGCTCTTATCTCTATTCTTCATGAGGTATCGTAAGAACGGTAGGAGATATGCATGACTGGATCCAGACCACGAGAGTTAAACATAAATCTAATAGTGTCAATGTGGGGTAAATATGAGCTGTCTTCTGTCTTCTGTATGTGCAACAATTAAGCAATCAGCCATTTTTTAAATCATTGAAAATAATGTGAAAGGGTTAGGATTAGGGCATGTTTATTACAAGAACTTCAATCATTTCTTTTGAAAAACATCAGGAATATGTGTGTGTGTGTGTGTGTGTGTGTGTGTGTGTGTGTGCGCGCGTGCGTGTTTGTGTGGTATGTATGTGTGTGTGTGTGTGTGTGTGCGTGTGTGTGTGCGTGTTTGTGTGTATGTATGTGTGTGTGTGTGTGTGTGTGTGTGTGTGCGGTGGTTAAATAAAGCATGGCTGGTCTTCTGCTGGTACTTTTCTCCCCTGGCTTTGCACGGTGGCCTCTGATTGGATGAACACACTCTTGTCTCTTCTCAGCAGATGAACCGGCCCTTGTCAAAAACCCCAGGGCTGTCAGGGCTAGTTGGCTCCCCACCTCGGGGGTGCTAAGCACACATGCACAGCGCAGAGCGCCACCTCAACTCACACCTCCACCACCACCACCACCACCACCACACCCAGTCCCCATGCTGCTTCCACTGACTCACACCAGTGTCCTTTAAATACCATGATGCCACATAGGGGTCGTTGTTGGCTAATCTCACCCCACTTACCCAACACAACATTTGCCTAAATAGAATCAGTCTAGAAACAGTTTTACATCTCAGCATTTTTTCATTTATTTATTACAGAAACACACAGAGAGAAACACTCAGCTAATTGTAATACTCAAAGTTCAGTGTGTTGGGGGCCCATTCACATTTGGTCTGACACTCTGTCTGCTTAGGTGGTCCTCAGGAGTATATATTTCATAGTAAATATTATGACTAGACATTCAAGTAAATGTAATGTTCATCATATTTATGAATATCTTAGTGCATCCATGTTTCTTTTCTGTTTTTCGCGCTTGATGTTGTTAAATTTAGCATCACCACTAGATGGTAGTGAAGTCTAACAAATGCAATATTCCTCTGCGCCAGAAGAGACTCCGTGACCATGGATACGATCCTTGAGTTGACATGGCAACAGCAGGATGGTTATCCTTAGCTGTGATTTTTTTTTTGTTGTTGCAATTTCTGTGAAAATATTTTTTTTTGGTAAATACGATTTCATAACACATCTCAAGGCTTTCAACTTTTGTGCAGGCAGTTATGTCTGTACAAAATGAATCAATATTCTTATTGATGTGCAAAATCAGATGTTGCACACTGAACCGCCATTAATAACGGAATCAGAATAAAATCTGATGTCGACAAAAGACCAGACCTCAGCATTCAACTAAACTGCACACTAGCGCAGTGTACAGAGAGACTTTTGATCTTTACCACTGCGTCCAATTATGTTGAACGCTGACGTCAGTTGTTTTTCTAGAGCCTAGGTTTCAAAGGTCCAAGAGTCATAATTGTCATTGGAAATCTTTTGCTCCGGACGACAGCAGCCATGTTTTCCCGCCCACTCGCTCTCCCACACGGTGGAGTGACGCAGGTTTGCCATGAGTAGGATGTTGACCTCAACCCACTGCAGGGGTCACTTGACAAACTAACAGGGGGCGACATTTTCTATTGTTTATCCAAATAACCATGTGCCTGGCATCGTATTATTCGCTTTGAAAAGAAAATATTGAATTCAACGTTTTTTTTTTACATTCAAATTGAGGGCATTTAGCAGACGGCCTTTTATCCAAAGTGACT
Organism: Coryphaenoides rupestris; assembly: GCA_002895965.2. Classification (NCBI taxonomy): domain Eukaryota; kingdom Metazoa; phylum Chordata; class Actinopteri; order Gadiformes; family Macrouridae; genus Coryphaenoides; species Coryphaenoides rupestris. The sequence goes on along the minus strand of PIJE02000700.1, from coordinate 3,390 downwards.
TACAAGAAGTACGTTTGTCGAAAAGAGTGAGACAGCAATATATCGCTGATAAGTGCTCAAACTTGCGAGGGTTGCTAGGTTGACAGCAAAATAGCTCGGATAAGAACAGTAAGGATAAGGACAGGAAGTACCATACATACTACACAATGCTAACTGCTATTTATTTAAAATATCTGGTCGATCACGTTGAAAGGGTTCCCCTTTAGAGAATAGGCTTCAAAGCACACATTCACCCACTTTTATGCAAAATCCGTAAATACCGGTGAAATTGATTCATGTGGACTATAAACGGTCCTACCTTTAGCCTCTCCCTGGAGAACTGGATTGATCGTGCGTTTTTGGAAGGTGCATGTACTAGCATTCATAACTTTAGTGTGTGTGTGTGTGTGTGTGTGTGTGTTGTGTGTGTGTGTGTGTGCACGTGTGTGTGTGTGTGTATAGGGATGGGATGGATGAATTTTAAAAAGAGGATTTTTTCTTCCACATTGTTAATTCTCACAACTAAAAAGTGGAAGCTTCCCTGACCCCCACCCCCCACCCCCCCGGAAGGCTTTTAATGATGAATGGGTGGCTATGATAAATGTTGGGTCGTATTTGGGAGATTTAGAGCGGCCCCAATGTCAACGCTCCAGGACTAGACTAGGCTGCAGCACGCTGAAGTGCAGCACACAGCTTATTCATCAAAGTCTGATACCCGGGGTGACTGACCTAAATATAACAATGTAAAGTCTCTCAGATGCACATTTACAGCACATACTTGCTGGAAATCAACGCTACCATCTGAAATCACACACACCCACACACCCCCCCCCCACACACACACACACGCACAAGTAAAACTTCTCCATCATTCCTTGTCCTCCTTGTCCAGTTATTCCTATTCCTCCCTCTCCTCGTCTCCGATACTGGCAACACTCCGTCAGTCAGCCATGGGCTGTGGACAACAGATTCGCAGAACGATCTCTCTCTGAAGCCCGAGAGAAGGTCGTCAATATTCAATTAAATACAATTGTGTCCCGTCCTGGTGACTGACCGTGACGTGAAGTGTTTTTGTGATTGGATTTTGTTACTTGGCACGCCATGGACTGTGGCTGGTTGATGAGGTGAGTTGATGGTCATTGACTAAGCCAGCCAATCACATCATCAATAAGCACACTACCTTTCTTGTTTGGTTTGGGGTAGCTGGCTATATTGGTGTGTTTATACTGGTGTGGTATGTACTCCTTTTATACTTTTTATATAAAAGATACTGGGTCATACACATATGAATATACTTAAGGTGTATTGAATGGATGAATACAAATGTTTTTGAGAGAAAATGTTTGGTGTGTGTGGGAGTTTATTTATTCATCCAAGCTGGGTCTTCTCAACCTTCTCTACAGAGCGGGGTTTGATTAGCAAGTCATTATTTTTTAATTTACCACATAAATCTTCCAAACCCCCCCCCCCCCATGTGTACTAAAGTCAGGCCTTGGGTAACTTCTTTGTCTTATTCTTAATCAAAGTTTGTTCTTTAACAACATGATATTGTGATGCCCAAAGAAATGTGGGTTGGGTTGAAAATGTGTTGAGCAATAATATGTTCAACGCATTTTTGTTGTGCTATCCCTTTGTGCCATTTGTGTGCCAAAAAGGAAACAACCAGCTGTTGTGGTGCTACTAGCACTCTGTGTTTACCTGGCAATACCACCACCACCATCACCACCAACACCACCACCAGCATCACCACACACCACCACCACCATGCAACATCACCTCCACCACCATCCCAGCCTCCACCTGCTTTGGTTCTGCTCTGTATTGTATGTAACCTACACAATGGGTTGAGATATCCGATGTATGCCATGAGGGTGTGTGTGTGTGTGGGGGGGGTGGGGGTTGAATCTATGACCTGTGTGATTTCTGACAGATCAAGGCAACATCTTGAAATCTGTAAATCCAACGGTTGTTTTATTGTGTCACCCACCTGCTGCCTTCGCCTCAGGAGACCAACTTAAATGTCTTGGCAGAAATAATAGACTATATAGGCCGACTATAAAAATAAACCATTCTCCTTAATTTACCAAAACAGCCTGTTTTAGTTGATTTAAATGCAGTGAGGTTAGGCTTTATTCAGTATACAATTCATACATCCTTACCGCCATCAATATGAACAAAGGAAGGCAAGGAAACTTTAGAGTGAGAGAGGAGATTCATTCCTGCCATTGAGTTGAGATCATGACATGGATCATTTTTATGTAATCCAAGGTAACAGGCGAAACCTTCTATGCAATCAACATGAAACCACATCGACAAAGGACATCATAGCTTAATAAGTTGGCTTTACTTTATGTTACAGAAGATGCATTATCTACCAAGACTATACTATACCGACACTAGTTAGTTATACTGTATGTATGACAGAATGCAATGGTTGGGTGTAATTACAGAAGGGTTAGTAGGCTACGCAAATAATAGCCAAAGATAACCCCAATACAATGTTCCCCACCGCTGTTGCAAGATTTGTTTTCTAACCCTGACCACGTTGACTACAAGATCACTCATGAGTCATCGATCCCGCTGAGGAGAGGATAGCCGACCACAGCGACCGTGACGGCGGCAAGCCCAGACTTAAATGATACCCCAGAATGAGGAACATGTCTGCTGCTGTTGGATGCGGGCCAGCGTGTGTCCAAGTCTCGTCCAAGTGTGACGAGAAAACCCGCGGCCCACGCACGGCCGCCATAAAACATCATAACATTGTCGACGATCTTCGCGGCGATGTCACGGCCGATACGAAATAGAGCGGACTAGCATGCGTCTGTTTCACCTCCCTGACCTCCCTCTCCGCAACGACTTTTGAAAGATAATGGGTTTTCCTTCGTAACAGAGATTGATGAATCAGTGTCCTCCGTTAATTTGCTTTGCTCTGGCGGGGGCCTTCCCATCAGGTGGCACTCTGGGGGACGGGGGGACGGGGGACGGGGGACGGGGGACTGCAACAACACCCAACGCTCAGCAATGACAATGACCACGCTGACACCTTCACACTAAGCCCACAGTGTCAATATGTACACAGATAAGCATCCACCAATAAGTATTAATCTCCTGTAGACACACACACACACACACACGCACACACACACACACACACACGCGCACACACATGTACACAGACAGACACACATGCGTGCACACTCACACACACACACATACACACATGCTAGTGCATTTTTTAATATCCCATGGAAGGTAATGACAATGTCAGATTCAGGACAGGTTTATTTGTCTGACTATCTGACACAGAGACAACATTGTTGCTTGTGTGCATGTGTGTGTGTGTGTGTGTGTGTGTGCACGTGTGTGTGTGCGTGTGTGTGTGTGCGTGTGTGTGTGTGTGTGTGTGTGTGT
>PIJE02000699.1:225559-250937 GCA_002895965.2 Coryphaenoides rupestris | reverse complement strand
CCGACAGCAGCGCGGCCACGAGTCACCACTTCCGCCGGGAGCCGCTGATGCTGCTGCTGGTAGTGCTGCTGCTGCTGCTGCTGATGCTGCTGCTGGTAGTGCTGCTGCTGCTGGTAGTGCTGCTGCTGCTGCTAGAGCTGGTAGTGCTGCTAGAGCTGCTAGGGCTGCTGCTGCTGCATGGGTCTCTCTCTCTCTCACACACACACACACACACACACACACAATAACACAACATGTACACATCATAATACTGCTGTTTATTGTGCTATTTTTCATAATTATTTCTTGTTCATTTTTGGTACTTTATTGCTGAACCTATCATTGAACTTGTTGTGATGTTATGCTCGAATTCAATGTAAAGCACAATAATAACACAGGGATGCGATTCATATAAATGCATGACGTCATATGCAGTGATGGTACAACTAACAAAAACAAAATAATAATAATAATTATAATTATAATTAACTCCAATAATAGCCAGAACAGTAATAATAACACAAAAGTTGTCATCGTGATCCTTTTTTTAACTATTTAAAAAAAGCTATAGCTTATTCTTTATTATCCTCCCTCTTTGTGTTCTCTGACCTGTGATTGACAGCTGTCATTAGGAGGTTCATTTATTTTTCACTGAGCATGTGTCTGTTTACCATAACTTTACCGTCTGTTTACCAATAGTATGGTTATACTTGAGGTAAAACACACACACACACACACACAAGCGTCTGTATGACTGAGTTCTAAAATGTAAACCAATGAACAATTGTCCAATTAAAATATATAACATAAAATATTTGTTTTTCATTTTAAATATTGATGGCAAGATGGCTTAGTTTCTTTCCCGTGTTTGCGTTGAACACAGACGCCACCATGTGGTAGCCTGACTGTAGTGCAGGCTGTAGCTCTTCACACCCACACCACTTGTCCCTAGTATGTCTACACTGTGACATGTGAACAATAATGTAGACAAAAATGATCAAAAGTTATCAAAATCACTTTATTACTTCCACGTGTGTTAAATTTTATTACAGCATAACAATAAATTAAAACTAAAAACAAAAATGTTTAGGAAAGTACATTCATACTTAAGGCACAAACAGATTCCCCATCCATACCAGACAGTGATTACATGATTCCATTAATCAGCACCAAAGAAAACAGAAAGAAGTGGAATATGAAAATTAACCAATGTCTCAAGCATTTTCCTGAAATATTATTGTTACATTAATATTAATATTGAATAATATATAGTCATGGTGAAGGAGACACAAGCATCAACAAGGTATTCTGAAATGTTTCCATTAACATTGACAATATATATAATCACTCCTAATGAATTCTCTCTCACTAGCTGTACACGATCAATATGTCTTTATGCTTGTGTTTTCACACCGTGGCTATGCACTAGCCACTGCAAACATGAATAAATAACAGCCAACAACATTATGTGAATGTTTTTCATATTATATGTGACATAGATCAAAAGTAAACATGTTTTGTAGTAAGCAATACAAGTCACGAGATGCCGGTTTTGTTTGCACTCGACATACGCTTACTCGACATGAAACATGAGTCATATTTGAAGACAACATACAAATTAGGTATTAACAAAAAAAGAAGTCAAAATGTAAAAAAGAAAACAAAAAAAGGTAATCATTGCACCATATTGATAATATTGAAAAACTTCACAATATCTGTCTATTGAACTTCAGTGATCGGACAAAACACAATACTGACAAAGCAGATTTCACTGACTTCATACGTAAACTTCTTCACAAACAACCTTTTCCCCCACAAATTATGGAAAATGTGTGACCCAAATATAATCTCTCTGTATGTCTCTATAGGGAGGACATCCATCCATGCTTCATAGTAATAATAGCCAATAGCCCGGTTGGTCAATTAGACCATATTATGTTGTGTCACTGAAATAAGCTTCTTCAGAATCAATCAAAACTTTGTAAAAAATACTGTACTCTTTGACCAAGGTCAGCTTTGAACCACAACACAAAGCACTATTTGGCGATACAGGTGATGCAAAAGCAGTACTCCCCTATCCCTCTGTCCCTTGTACAGTACAGCTTACACATATGTAGTCAAATGCACATTCCTTTTGTCCATGTATGTTTGAAAACGAACAACATCAACAACAACAATAACAACAAGGATGACAAAAAACAGTGTCGAAAAAAAGTCTCAATGACACTCAGTCCAGTTTTCCTTCGTGACTGCTGCCGCCGCCGCCGTTGCCGCCATCACCCACCGCCACCGCTGCTCCATTGCTGGGGCTCGGGGCTCTGGTCTCGCCGTGCCGCGCCCCGCCCCCGTACTTGCGCCTGGCGAAGCGCCAGATGTCCACCACGAACACCCAGGACAGGGCGTACATGGCCACGCCGCCACACTTGATGAAGAAGCGCGGCCGTGGCGAGATCAGCTCGCAGTACAGCATGGCCCCGCCCACAAACACCCGCATCACCACGAAGAGCACCACGAACGCCAGGTCCACCGCCTCGGCCAGGGGTGTGTTGCGGCGGCCCGTGTGCCGCAGGAACCAGCGCGCCTGCAGCAGCGGGTTGGTCACCTCGCTGCCGAAGAGGACGGCGCACGACTCCACGCCCGACTCGCCCAGCCACAGCGTGAGCATGATGCCCAGGATGCTGACGGCGTGGTGCGCCAGCATGACGGCGCCCTCGGTGCGGAAGTACACGCACCACACCATGTCGAAAATGAAGTAGCTGAGGCTCAGTACCATGGCGCTGATCTGCAGAGTGGTGTTCTTAGTCCCTGTGGGTGTAAAACGGACCAGTGGTTACGGGGGAGGGGCGGGGCGGGGTTTCAACACTAATTACGCTCTTAAGACCTATGAGCAGCAACGCAAGGGATGCGTGGTTATGCAGGAGTAGACCCTATAGATAATACACTGTTTAATCACGCCAAAAGGAGCTTAAATGGATAACCAGAATGCTGCATTTTCTGAAGGAAAGCGTGTGGGAGCTGGAAGCTGCTGGCTGCCAGCTGCTCCCAGCTGTATCTGCTGCTGCCAGCTACAAGCTGCTGATTTGAAAAACCGCTATTTTTCCACATCTTTTAGCGCCACCCACAGGTTAAATTGTATGAAACAGACTCATTCTGCATCCCCATCTGTACAACTTTGCTGAATTTGGTCATCATCGACTATTACATTAAAGGCAGTGACGGCAGTTAGTAAGTAGTATATGTTGGTGCTTGACCACAAGGTGGGGCTGTTGGTGCAATGCTTAAACATGTCATGCACATGCCCATGGAGAACTTGTTTTACCAAGTTTCAACAGAACTGTATCCTGTTTTAATGTTATTGTAGCAGCCTCTGTGGGGTAGAATTGTATGAAAAGTTACGCACGAGTGCACTGTATGTACAGCATTCCCCAATGTGGTGGCTGTTCATTTCACGAGGCCACGCCTTCACAGGTTTCGTCACCAATTACAAAGAAACAGTAATTGATACCTAAAAACAAACCCATTGTTCTGGGCCATCTAAATGTGCTATGTGCCACGTTTGGTGAAGATTAGAAGAAATTGTGTGCCAAAAGAAGCACCACCAAATCCAAAATGGAGGAAGGATTTTATATGCGCAAATGGGAGTGGTCTATGGTAGTCGAAACTGTACAAATAATGTTTTTCTACAACTGACCACGTTGTTGCGTGATCGGTACCAAAATATGTTCTACATTTCTAGATGTGGCCCCTGTCCGTAAAGCATGAATACTTTAGCACTTATAGTTGTAGAGAATTTAACTACTAAACATTCCTGCCATCCACTTCCATTATACATTTGAATGTGGAAAAAGTAGGCTTCGATAGAGATTAGATTCAAATGATTTACTTCTTCCTAATATTATCTTCTTGGAAAGAAATAGTCTTCCAAAATAACTGCACGCACAATTGTCTCACAATTATCTCACAGCTTAGTTTTAACCATAAGACAATTGCCCGTGCAGGCCTTTTGCATGACATAATCTTTCTTACCAAAAATGTAAAGCAGCCACACCACGATACAGAGGTCGACCACGGGAGCTCTGTGCGCCAAGCCAACTACCTGGGTATGTGAAGGGCCAGGGTCCGTCCACGTAGCCGATGTACGCGGTGAGACTGACCACCAGGACGCCGTGCAGCAGGGTGACCAGGCGGCAGTTCCACTCGCAGCCCCGCGAGCCATTGAATGCTGCACAGGATCATGTAGAGCGCGACCCACCCAGAGAGGCCGAACAGCACCACCACGGGCAGAGAAGTCATCGTGGAGCTGAAGAGAAGACGTCAAATAGTCAGTGACGAGCTTATCAGCGGCGACCACAAACAATTTCTGTTTAGCATGTCAACATGAGCAGAAAAACAAACAAAGCGAACGCATTTCTTTTGTGAACAAAAGTAGTGACAAAAGGAGTTACAGTGCATGCAGCGCCGGCGTCCAGGGAATCACAGTGGAAATCTATTTGTAAATGGACAACAATTGCGCGTACTGTCCTGCGGCTGCACCATGCCCCCACAGTAGGCAGGCTCTCGACCGGGTGGGGTGATGAATTGAGGACGTCTCATCTGTGACGTTGTTGTACCAAGAGCTGAAAGGACACCAATGGGCAAGGCTACACACCCGTATTGTTGACACGAGTGAGATAGCTTATGCTTGCGAGGCGCTTGCTGTAAGAAGTTGCAAAACTAGTGCAGAGGTCACTGTGTATGTATTGTGCGAGAGACAGCGAGTGGGATTTAATTGGACATGTGTTGCAGGATAACACTACAGCCGATTGACTGAGATTGCACGCCAACTACCAAAGGGCCTAGTGTAGTTTTCAAGTCAGCCCTTACATACAGAGGCGCACCGTCAGGAGAGGCAAACTAGGCAAATGTTTGGGGCCCCCGAAGAACATTTTGGAAAAGGCCCCCCCCCCCGAAATTGCATATCTTTTGTGTGTGTGTGTGTGTGTGTGTGTGTGTGTGTGTGTGTGTGTGTGTGTGTGTGTGTGTGTGTGTGTGTGTGTGTGTGTGTGTGTGTGTGTGTGTGTGTGTGTGTGTGTGTGTGTGTGTGTGTGTGTGTGTGTGTGTGTGTGTGTGTGGTGATTATGACATGTGATCACCTCGATTCACCTCGGCTTCTTTGCCTGGTGCCGCCGACAGTCTAGGATCACCACTGCTTACATATGTTTAATGTTTTTATCTATTTTAATTAGACTGCATTACTACTGTGTATCGTTAACTGACGCTGGTCATATACGTGTAAACTGACACATATACGACCTGCTTTACAAGTGTGAGACGAGGATACAGGAGATAAGTTAGCTTGTAAAATTGTAATAAAGCATAGCAATAAAAATAAATGCATCAATTATGGTAGGTCTTGTTTGCACTATAGCTATGTTTGTACTATAAATAGTCATTTAGCTGAGTAGACCAACTAGTGGTGCCTTCCAGTTGTACTGGGAAGTCAAAATTTCCGACTTATGAGTCAGAGGTTTCAGGGGTTACGCCCCCTGAAGTCGGAATTCCAACTCGGAAAGTCGGAAGAACATCACCAACCCCAAATGTACCTCGGAAGTTGGAGCTGGGAATGAAGTCGAGTTGACCACGTTCCTGTTTACTCAGTTGAAGTCGGGGCTGGTGATGTTCTTCCAATTTTCCAAGTTGGAATGCCAACTTCAGGGGGCCTTCCCCCTGAAACTTCTGACTTAAACCTCAACTCCGGACACCTGGAAGACAGCAAAGGAAATGGAATCAACTTTACTGTCAACCACTGGAATAGAAATGGAGCAAACGCAAAGGGCTTTAACAGAGGGGGCAAACCTGAGGCCAAAAAAGCTAAGACAGCAGATCGGCAAAGGAATAGGACCCTGTTTAGAAACAAACAGTTGTGGAAGCTGTTAATTGTGGGAGACCCCCTGGTCAGAAATATAAGTGGTAAGAAAATTAAAACATATTCTTTCCCTGGTGCTATGGCTTGTGATATAGCAAACAAAATCCCACAACTAGCCTAATATCTGAACATCCAAAAGTAAACAAAATGATCATCCATGGGGGAAGCAGTGACATCGGAAAGGAGCAGTCTGATTTCACACGCCAGTCTCTGACCCTGGAGGAAGATGCTTTTCTTGATGACTCTGGATAACCACCCCCTCTGGATCTGCCCATGGACAACAAGCCTCCCATCACACTCCACTTTACCCGACACCATCCTCACCACTTTCTCTCTCCCCATCCCCCAAACTCCACCGTCTCCCTCTTTTCCTCTCCCCTGCCTCCCCCCTCTTGTTGGCCACTGATGCTCGTCGCTGGCGTGCGCCCCTCCCTCCCACGCCCCTGGCTGCAAGACCTCCAGTCCCACCCCGGCTGCTTCAAGCACTAGTGTCCCAATAGTTGTGCAGAGATAGCAAATGATGTGTTCAGGACCCTGTCTTTTATTTTATGTTTTTAACTGAAACTTGGTGAGATCAAACAGTGGAGTTCTTGTTGAATCTGCTCCTCCAAATTTCAATGTTATGAGCGAGGTCAGAGTACGTAAGAGACGAGGAAGAGAAGCGGCTCTGTTTGATAATGCTCACCGACGCAGGCACATATCATTTGGAAAGTTTTTATCCTTTGAATATATTGGACCCGTGTTGAAATCTGCCTCTCGTGTTTTACTATTAACCATTCACAGACCACCAAAATGCTCAGCAAACTTCTTTGATGAATTTAAAGAACTGTTGTCTATTAGCCTATATGTATTGAGTTTGACTGTCTAACCACTGTTGGTGGGTTAGGGGTTAGCCCTCATATTGATTACTCAACCGATAGCCGTGCCAAGAACTCAATGGACCTTTTCGGACCATGTGACAGGAGGACCCACCCACTGTAAGGGGCACACGCTGGATTTAACCTTTGGATGTACCAAAGGTCTTAACATTGCTAAGATTGTGGTTACTGATATTGGTCTTTCTTTCTATTGATCTTTCCGACCACTTTTGTGGCCATTTCCTGGGAGATGTACTACTGCCAGGCAATAGCGATAATATGTAATCTCAAAACGGTCTGTCAACGAGAACACTGCTACTCTGTTCATGGAGGCATTATCTAGGCCGCCTGCACTCACTTCAGCTTCGGTCAATGATCTTTTGGAGAGTTTCAGCTGTAAAATGACAAACATTATTGATGCAATTGCACCCACAACGATTAAAACAATGTCTGGTAAGAAAAAAGCACCATGGAGAAATGTTGCATCAGTAAAGCTCCAAAAACAGAATGTCGAAAAGCTGAACACAGATGGGGAAAAACAAAACTCCTTTCTACTTTCTCCATACAATTTGGAATCCTTTTGTTCTAACCTCATCAACAAAAAGATAAACCACATGCAGGATTTATTCACCACTGTATAGGTTGACTAACCCCCCCACTCTCAGCAGCTCCAGAATGCCTTTCCACTAATTAATGTAATGATGATGCCTCCTTTTTATTCCAAAAAGATCCACAAAATTAGACATGTCAGCACGTCCATAGCTAACAAACCTTCTGTATCAACTGTACAAAATAATATGCTGGCCTGCATGGCTCAATTCAATCAAATTGAGCATGACACACTTGAGGTTCTGCAGACAAGCTTCTTTATGTTGTAAATTGCATTGCATCACATGCACTACAGATAGTGTTGAGCGTTGTGGTTGTATTAATCTTGTGGGCCGATAACTTCCCACTCTGCCGTTAGGCCTACGTGACCATTTAGCTTCACTCTTATCTGGTGGCCCTGGGAGGCCTCTGAGATGCACTCGCTGTTGTTCTCGCTGTGTGCTGTTCCCTGCTTCCTAGGCTGGCTGTCTGGGAGGTGGGGACGGGAGCATCTCCACGTTAGGCCTTGTGTCCCTGCTTCCTAGGCTGGCTGTCTGGGAGGTGGGGACGGGAGCATCTCCACGTGAGGCCTTGGTGTCCCTGCTTCCTAGGCTGGCTGTCTGGAGAGGTGGGGACGGGGAGCATCTCCACGTGAGGCCTTGGTGTCCCTGCTTCCCAGGATGGCTGTCTGGGAGGTGGGGACAGGTGCATCTCCACGTGAGGCCATGGTATCCCTGCTTCCAGGGTCAACTAGGGACGGGAGCGTCTCCGTGTGGAGCCATATCTCTGCTTCCCAAGTTGACTTGTGTCTACATGTAAATGCTCCTAACTTCTGACGTCTTTTCTCCATCCCAAACTGTTAGATATGCTCTATGTATTGAATACACTGTGAATCATTCCGAGTGATACTGCCTTGTGTCACACTGAGTCTTTGCTACAGACAATCCAGAACCTCACCTGAGCCTGACCTGAACTCCAGCCACAGTAGATGACTTAGGACAGCTGCAACTCATCCAAAATGCTGCTGCTGGAGTTGTAACTAAGACTAAGAAAGCAGACCACATAACTCCAGCGCTAAGATCACTGCACTGGGTTTCCTGTTTGCCAGAGAATTGATGACTGGTCATGGACCGGCCTGCTCATCGCTCCCAGGGTTTGAGCACAGCACAGCACAGCACAGCACGGCGAGGCAGCTTCTACTGTAGTCTCTATGCACCACAGCTCTGGATCAAGTGGCAGAATGCAACACTTTAGTGCTTTACGCCAGGGTTCCGAACATTTCTGTTCAGCTTTTTAAAATGAGATAGGCCTGGGCATATCTGCATCTTCTGTTTTTATTTCCATTTTATTTATATCTTTTACATTATTATTATATTATAATATATAATGCTATTTTCCTTGATAAAGCGCTACACTATATCCAGTAAATAACTTGCTTTGCCTTAAAATGGCGGAAATTCCGACGCCCGAGGTCCAACTGGAAGGCACCACAGTTACACAGGGATGCTGCGGCGGCTCCACGCTGCCGGACGAGACAGACACTGACCGGAACACGGTCACCTTGCTGCGACACAACAAGCCAACACCAATGGTCAACAACCAGACACACACAACATACATACAGCGATGCTTACTTGTAATAACGCCGGACTGTCTGTGTCTTTTTATTTCCCAGATCTCGTCGGGTGGACGCTAACACATGATGGAGATGATGATGATGATGACGAACAGGACTACAGCAGCATCCTCCTCCTGCTCCGCCGCTCCGCTACGACCTTATTTCCATGTGGTGGGTCGTGGGACATGTCACATAAAGTGCACCGTCCACGCACACAACTGTTGAGACTCGAAGCCGCTTGTTTGTTTCTGGATCTCCAGGATGTTGTGGAGGATGAGGGGGGGGGTCTGGGAATGGTCTCGAAAACACCGCGACAGCGACACACTGCGGCCACGTGGACACATTACACCGGGCGATTTACTGTCATTACAAGCCATGTATATAAGAGATAGGATAATTTTATAAATACACATTCAGACAAACTAACTTGCTATTTGGATTCATGGATAAACATCAACAAATAATGATGCAATGCATATTGAATAAAAGTCTTTATTTCAACAATTCATGTAAAACATGTGGAATCATTGGGGTCATTGCCGTGTTTTTCCCCCGCAAAAATAGAAAAATATGTTTAACCATTAATTCTACAATTACATATAAAAACACATCAGTGGAAATGTTAAGGCACTTAATCACATGTCTCGATCATTTGGTTCTTAGTTGGGGAAAAAAACACCATGACAGCAAAACATTGATATGGCAGAGACATGTGAAACGATACCGGGGCAGAAATCCTCACGTAAACCATTGTACTGCAGACACACATTTGAATTTGGTCCCCCTTAGTTTGAGAGAAGTGCTTGTTTTGAAATACATACTTGATGAAAGATTTTTTTAAAGATTTTGAAGACAATGGTAAACATCAATTGTGTCAGAGAGGCATCAATGTCTACGGATGCTGCAAGAAATAGCAATGTACAACCAGAAGATGGCAGTATAGTCTTATATAAATACTGTGCACAGTGTTTTGTAGGGGCATTAACATAACTACTGTAGAAAACCATTTAAATTTGCATCCCGCTTTTCATATTTTATTTTAAGAAGGCTGACTTTGGCTTACTTGAAAAACGTGTATATAAGGAATGGGCCATATTTTTTGCCTGTTTTGACAGACTTTGTTGAGCAGCCTAGTAGACCAGACTGGTCCAGATCGACTGCATCAGAGGTTTTGCTACCTAAATAAACCCAACCTTTGATTAAAAAGCACAGTTTAAGTACATGAAATTAGAACGTGTGTGATGCAGAAACACGCCCATAAGAATCTTGTGAGGTTGCTTTCCACAAAAAGGGTAAAAAAATAATTCTCCGTAATTTCACTTTGCAACCTAAATAAATAAAGCCAGCGCCAGAGAAACACTGTCATTGTTAGTGAACCTATGTTACGAACCGCCCACCAGCTGCTCTAAACGTGTCTTTCTCCTGACATGGTTATATTGTATACTGTTGTTCTGGTTTTTTTCTTTTTACACAGATGGGCTGATCCACCATTTTATGTTCCTCTCCGAGAACTCCTATGAACTTCTTTGAAACCATATGGACACGCCAGAAAGAACAACTGTTGGGCCCTGGTTGTGCACAGACCCATGTGTACGGCGGGGTGGCTAGCCTTGCCATGATCCAATGTTTATTTCTTTTCTCCAGTTTGTTTGGGTTTTTTCGTCTTCTTCCCACAGTGAGGGTTCCTTGGCAACGTCCCCGCTAACGGTCCAAATGAAGAACGCGTCCCCTCAAGGCTTTTAAAATCCCGGCCGTGGCTCTGCTTCCAAGATGAAGGTTTGGTTTCATTAAGAATCGGAATTGTTTTAATTTGAGCATCCCGCAACATCTGGATCCTCTCCTCACCCCACGCTCCTCTGTCAAAAAAATTAAAGCCCCAACCGCAAGAGCTCCCATCGCCCTTTGACAGAGGAAGACACAGCCGGGTCCCTCTTGGCTAGGTCTCCTCGTCCCATAGACACAGCTGTCTCTGGGGCACGTAGTAGGTGAACTGGTAGCCCTTGCTGCAGCTCTTTATGCCGCACCTGTAGGGGGTGGCCTTGCCCGTGGTGTCCCGGCTGCGGCAGTACTTGAGCAGGCACGGGTACCACTCCAGGCGCAGGCTGTAGATGCACAGGCACGGCTGCCACAGGTCCTTGGTGACGCGGCAGGGCTGCAGGCCGGGAACATCCGCCGACTGGGGCAGGGGCTCGAACACTGAGACCTCCACTCCTATAGGGAGGGGCGGNGAGAGAGATCTCCAGGATGTTGTGGAGGATGAGGGGGGGGGTCTGGGAATGGTCTCGAAAACACCGCGACAGCGACACACTGCGGCCACGTGGACACATTACACCGGGCGATTTACTGTCATTACAAGCCATGTATATAAGAGATAGGATAATTTTATAAATACACATTCAGACAAACTAACTTGCTATTTGGATTCATGGATAAACATCAACAAATAATGATGCAATGCATATTGAATAAAAGTCTTTATTTCAACAATTCATGTAAAACGTGTGGAATCATTGGGGTCATTGGCGTGTTTTTCCCCCCCCCAAAAATAGAAAAATATGTTTAACCATTAATTCTACAATTACATATAAAAACACATCAGTGGAAATGTTAAGGCACTTAATCACATGTCTCGATCATTTGGTTCTTAGTTGGGGAAAAAAACACCATGACAGCAAAACATTGATATGGCAGAGACATGTGAAACGATACCGGGGCAGAAATCCTCACGTAAACCATTGTACTGCAGACACACATTTGAATTTGGTCCCCCTTAGTTTGAGAGAAGTGCTTGTTTTGAAATACATACTTGATGAAAGACTTTTTTAAAGATTTTGAAGACAATGGTAAACATCAATTGTGTCAGGAGAGGCATCAATGTCTACGGATGCTGCAAGAAATAGCAATGTACAACCAGAAGATGGCAGTATAGTCTTATATAAATACTGTGCACAGTGTTTTGTAGGGGCATTAACATAACTACTGTAGAAAACCGTTTAAATTTGCATCCCGCTTTTCATATTTTATTTTAAGAAGGCTGACTTTGGCTTACTTGAAAAACGTGTATATAAGGAATGGGCCATATTTTTTGCCTGTTTTGACAGACTTTGTTGAGCAGCCTAGTAGACCAGACTAGTCCAGATCGACTGCATCAGAGGTTTTGCTACCTAAATAAACCCAACCTTTGATTAAAAAGCACAGTTTAAGTACATGAAATTAGAACGTGTGTGATGCAGAAACACGCCCATAAGAATCTTGTGAGGTTGCTTTCCACAAAAAAGGGTAAAAAAATAATTCTCCGTAATTTCACTTTGCAACCTAAATAAATAAAGGCAGCGCCAGAGAAACACTGTCATTGTTAGTGAACCTATGTTACGAACCGCCCACCAGCTGCTCTAAACGTGTCTTTCTCCTGACATGGTTATATTGTATACTGTTGTTCTGGTTTTTTTCCTTTTACACAGATGGGCTGATCCACCATTTTATGTTCCTCTCCGAGAACTCCTATAAACTTCTTTGAAACCATATGGACACGCCAGAAAGAACAACTGTTGGGCCCTGGTTGTGCACAGACCCATGTGTACGGCGGGGTGGCTAGCCTTGCCATGATCCAATGTTTATTTCTTTTCTCCAGTTTGTTTGGGTTTTTTCGTCTTCTTCCCACAGTGAGGGTTCCTTGGCAACGTCCCCGCTAACGGTCCAAATGAAGAACGCGTCCCCTCAAGGCTTTTAAAATCCCGGCCGTGGCTCTGCTTCCAAGATGAAGGTTTGGTTTCATTAAGAATCGGAATTGTTTTAATTTGAGCATCCCGCAACATCTGGATCCTCTCCTCACCCCACGCTCCTCTGTCAAAAAATTAAAGCCAACCGCAAGAGCTCCCATCGCCCTTTGACAGAGGAAGACACAGCCGGGTCCCTCTTGGCTAGGTCTCCTCGTCCCATAGACACAGCTTGTCTCTGGGCACAGTAGTAGGTGAACTGGTAGCCCTTGCTGCAGCTTTTATGCCGCACCTGTGGGGGTGGCCTTGCCCGTGGTGTCCGGCTGCGGCAGTACTTGAGCAGGCCGGTACCACTCCAGGCGCAGGCTTAGATGCACAGGCACGGCTGCCACAGGTCCTTGTGCCGCAGGGTGCAGGCCGGAACATCGCCGAACTGGGGCAAGGCTCGAACACTGGACTCCACTCCTATTAGGAGCGCGGCGGGGACGGGCCAAACAGACAGAGATGATGGTGTCAGTGCTGTCACACACACACACACACACACACACACACACACACACACACACACACACACACACACAACACAACACACACACACACACACACACACACACACACACACACACACACACACACACACACACACACACACACACACACACACACACCCAAGACAGGGAATATCATCGTTGAAGAAGAGATATAGAGCACCAAATATATATATATATATATAAAAATACAAAAAACAGAGGCTTTGTTATGCAAAGGAGATGCTACTGTGATTCACTCCGGAGATAGTGGGGGCCCGCTGGTACTTGGTAAACCATGACCATCAACATTGTCTGCTGCATAACAGCGCTGTCACCACATAATAGCGCTGTCATACAGATTCGCCGCACCCTGCAAAGTTTGGCGCCCTCGTTGCCATTAAGATAGCGCGGGCCCGTCGCTAATCTGTCCGTACGTACAGCTAATTCATGCTAATCAGGCCTCTCTTCTTTCTCTCTTTTTTTTTTTTTTTTTACACCCCCCTGATAAATTACAGGAGAGAAAACAAACATGCCCCACTTAAAAAAGTTACGCTACGATTGGGATTGACGGATGCACTGTGTTGAGATAGAGAGCGGACAGTTTGGGAAAATGCAAATGGTGAGAGATAAGCAAGGGAGAGGGAAATAGCTGTCAGATAGCATAAAGGGTACAGTGACGGAGGGTAATCTTATCCACAGAAGAGCCCTGAGGAGCCTGAAAGAAAGCGCGGGCCCAAAGTTAAAGCCCACAGAGATAACAGTGGTGAGCCGTATCACCCGAAGCCAAGAGTAAATAGGTGTCGCCGCACACAAAGGGAACAGACGGACAGCCGGGGAGATAACACCAGAGACCGGGGAGGGAGAGAGAGAGGGACAGATAGAGAGAGAGAGAGAGGAGGGAGAGAGAGAGAGGGACAGATAGAGAGAGAGACAGATAGAGAGAGAGACAGATAGAGAGAGAGACAGATAGAGAGAGAGAGAGATAAGGGAGAGGGAGAGAGATGGATAAAGCGAGAGGGGGAGGACAGAGGGAGGGAAGAGGGAGATAGCGAGGGAGGGGGGGAGAAGAGAGAGAAAGAGGGAGGGAGGCAAAAGTCAGAAAGATGGAGAGAAAGGAGGAGGGGAAAGAAAGGGAGGGAGAGAAAGAGAAGTAGAGAGAGTAAGAGAGAAAAGAGAGGTAGAGGGCGACAGAAACAGAGAGAGAGAGAAAGGACAGAGGGATACAGAGCAAGAGAGAGGGTGAGCGATGGACAGCGATGAGAGAGATGAGCGCGAGAGAGACAGAAAACCAGAGAAAAGAGAAGAGATGAGAAACACCCCAAGGTCCCGTCCCCCCCCCCCCCAAACACACACACACACACACACACACACACACACACCGACATCATCAACTACTACTACTACGACACATACTATGACCACCAGGATGATAAAAGAAAGAATGCAAGAAGCATCCCTGGAGTGGGGTGCGGGGGGGGGGGGGGGGGGGGGTGTCTGGCGTGGGCTGACCTTTGTCCAGCCAGTGCTTGGCGTCCTCCTGGCTGGCATAGATGGCCTCGTGGGCCTCGCCGCACACGTTGTAGACGTGGGCGCTCAGCTGCCCGGCGCGGCTCAGGTTGACCGCCGTGGCCATGGTCAGCTGCTCCAGGCCCCGCCTCTCCTCCGCCAGACGCACCGCCCGGGGGTTCTTCTGCTCCAGAAATGCACAAACGTTTGTGTTAATGGGACTAATACGAATCACAATGGGAGTCCCCCTAGTCACACACTCTGCTCCCAGTTAAGGCGGACTGCCCGTTCTACGCTGGTGATTGTAGCAGATCCTCCTGCCGCAATGCCACATAATGTGGCTTCTTTGAGGCTCCTCCAAGGACACCGGCAGGCAGGTAGTGGTGGTGAAAAGTCCAGTTCATTGTAAAGAGACCGTCACCTTCTTTTATTCTTCAGACTGTAATTTATATAAACAACTATAACAGTTTTTTTATTTGTATCTACTGCTGCTCATTGTTGCTTTGACATATCATTTATCTTGCCCGTGTGTGTTTTTTGTGAGTGTCATCTAAATTGTGGTTGTTTTTTTGAGTTGTGGTGTGACTGGTAAGCTGCAAATGAATTGCCCTTCTGGGGATAAATAAAGTTGTCTGAACTGAACTGAAGAGTGATAAAATGACATGACAGAGCAGACGGTCCATAGCTAGCATGCTAGCCCTCCCCGAGTGTGTACGTGTGCGTGTGTTAATGGATGACTTAACCTGTGGTGCACTGATTAGCCAATGCACTGTAGCCCAACACCCCCCCCCACCCCAGACTCTAGCTGGGCTAAGCGAGGCTGATTAAGCCAGCCAGCCACCAAAAAAAACACACACAGAGAACGAGACAAATGGAGTTGATGGCTTTAATCACCATCTGGGTTCCGTGATGCACATGGTTTTTTTTTAAACTGGGGCAGTAGCAGCAACATTTCTGCCACAGATTATTGTCATTATGGTCCAGCAGAGTTCATCATTGCACTGCATCTTCATCAAAATATTTACAACAGCAGAGGAAAACAAAAGAGTCTGACGATAAGATAACTTCATCGCCACGAACAAACAAGCGCGCAGCTGATTACATGGTAGTTCTTGAGTTATAGAAGTAGAGGATGACAGAATAGTGTGGGCGAGATAAAAGGGGAAAGGATATGACGGTGTGTGTGTCTCCGCCCCCCCCCCCCCGGCTGACTCACCTGTCTGAGTCGGGCCATGGACTCGCTGGGGATGATCTCATTGTGGTTCAGGCGGGAGAGGAAGCACAGCGCCTGGTACTGGTTCTGTCCTCGTTCCAGCTCCCCCAGGATCAGCGCACGGAATATCTTCACATTCTGCAGAGCAGACACAGACACAGACACGCAAGGTCAGGGGGAAAATGGATCAAATAATTCCAAGATGACAGCTAAGTGCGGTGCGAGAGCGGCTCCCATCAGCTGGGAATTCGCAGACGATGGGAACGTCAGGCCAGGTTTTAGATTTTTTTTTCTTATGCCATTAGTGAGCTTAATGTAGTGCTTCTCCACACACACACACACACACACACACACACACACACACACACACACACACACACACACACACACACACACACACACACACACACACACACACACACACACACACACACACACACACACACACACACACACACACACACACACACAGATGTTTGAACAGACCCAATCACAAAAAGAGCCAAGCGCCGGCGTTGTGCTCGACTGTATGGACAAAACCGCCGCATCTGACAGCCTGTTGATCATTAAAGTCGTCTGTCGTCCGCCTGCGTGGAGAGTTTCCGACCCCAGCTGTTTACTGTCTCCAGTCGGCTCTTTTGAGGCTCTCCCCACACACACACACGCACGCACGCATACACGGCCTTTCTCAAGCCCCTCGCAAAGGAAGTGGCCAAGAGTGTTGCTGTTGGCGAGCATGTGGGGAGATCTGACACTAAGCAGGGTTCAGAGGGAGACAGAGAGAGATGCATGATGGGAAGGTTTGACGAGTGTGCAAGGCCACAGTCTCATCTTCCTCACTCCTCCATTCCACCTACACTTCCTTGGCCAAGACCCCACACACACACACACACAAACACACACTAGTGTTGTACATTTTTTTCCGATACGTACCGATTCTGAATATTTAAAACAGTTTCAATACTCATTTCCCGCAATATCGATACTTTCTGCACTATCGATACCAGCTGGCTTTCTGGCTCTGTCTTCTCTCCTACAGCAAGTTGTTGACACACACGCGCACGCAGACACGCACACACACACGCACACGCACACACACACGCGCTGCTGCAGTGCACGCCCCCTCCCCCTCCCAGACCCGTCTTGTCAACAAATCCTCTCATTGGCTCCGAAGACGGCAGAGCCTCCGCAACGTGTGGACACAGAGAACATCACAAGTGTTGTTTGGAACACTTGTAAGTACTGCTTGGAAGTACTTCGGGTTCCAAGTAAACGCTGGAACACGAAGGAAAAGCTAAAGATGCCACGAAGCCCATTCACACGCGTTGTTACAGAGCAGCGCCAACGAAAGGTGCAAACACAACAAATTTGGCAAAACACATGAAGGAGCGACACGCGGATCTCTATGCAGAATGTAGAGAGGTTGGTGACGGCTCCACTTTGAACATCACTGAAGCATTCAACTCAATGGCCCAGTAAACGATTAACTTATCTTATCTAGCTAGCGAGCAACTGATAGCTCATAATATGAACAGCTGATAACATCATTGGTGTTCGTTGTTACAGCTATTAGCTAACGTTAGCTAGCTAGCTACTGTAGCTAGCTAATACGAACTATGCTAGCTAGCTGGCTGGCTACCTTTTAATTGAATAAGTGCACGACCTCAAGAAGAGTATTGTTTCGTTTGTTACTTGAAAAATGCGTAAGATTGCACTGTTTTTTTACTTGCACTTTAGTGCCTTTCAAATGTGTGCTTATCGTTTTCACTAATGCAAAAAAAAGTTGTAATTATTGTTTACTAGAGTCATTCTGCTGTTGTCAAGTTATAGCCCTGTTATCTTTTAATAAAAAACTGTTATGCCCTCGATGTTGACAATTTTTCCCTGTGGTATCGAAAATGGTATCGATTAGCGATACTTTTCAAGGTATCGTATCAAAGTTAGAAATTCCAGTATCGTGACCACACACACACAACAACACACACACACACACACACACACACACACACACACACACACACACACACACACACACACACACACACACACACACACACACACACACACACACACACACACACACACACACACACACCACACACACACACACGAGAGGCTCCTCTCCCCCCCTCTCTCTCTCTCCCTCTCCCTCTCTTTCTCTCTCTCCATCTCTTTCTCTCCCTTCCTCCCCCCCCTCCCCGGGGCTGCAGGAACTCCTGGTCAGCCCAGAGCTTCTACAGAGAGCCAGAGAGGAGCCTTTGTTCTCGTCCTTGAGCACTTTGCTCAAACTTCCTGTATGCAAAAACCATTTCCAAACTAATTGGTGCTCATTACATGACCACCGGTCGACCTTCTTCCCTGAAAACTGCGCTTGGCTGTCAAAGAGGTAACGGTACGAATGCATGCATGGATGCACACATGCATGTATGAACGCATGCATGCACGCACAATTGCACAAGCCAACCGCGCATGAACCTTGGAAGACATTTAAATGACAAGAGCCGATATTGATTTACGGGCCCTTATGCAACATTAGCCTCTGGGAATTCCACTGTTAACCTGCTGCAACAAAAAAACTATGTATTTTGCATGAACAAATGCACACATACACACAACATTTACTTAAGTGACTGATCTCTCAAGCTGTGATTGCAATGCGCCGCTGGAGCCTACAAAAAAGATCAGACAGCGGTTGATTAAAGAGCCTGCCAGGCAGAGATGTGAATATACATCACAGTGGGTCGTGACAACCCACCGCACAGGAAGGGGGGGGGGGGAAAGAGAGAGAGCGAGAGAGAGAGAGAGATAGAAAGAGAAGAGAAAGAGAGAAGAGAGAGAAGAGAGAAATAAAACAGAAGCAGCCTAAAGAGGAATGTTATTTTACATGCACACAATGTTATTTTACAGGAAGACACTATAAATGCCATACAGGACCTCCCATAATGTAGACAACACACAGGGCTTTGTGTGCGTGTGTGCTTGTGTATGTGTGTGCATGTGTGTGTGTGTGTAAGAGAGGGCAGGAAGAGGGAGAAAGAATGGGGAGGGTGTTCATGTCAAACGCATGGATTGCCCCAAGGCTTTCTGGGTAATTATAGAGGAGCTAGGTGGCTCCACTGACTTTGTTGCACTGTAAGCTAGTCAATAACAGCAAAGACGCCAGTACCTGTTTCACTACTTTACTCTCTCACGCTCTGTGTGTGTGTGTGTGCGTGCAGAATTCCTCTAGTCTGAGATTGCACTTGGATATAGGCCATACAGTTAAGATCTTATGGCTCATCTCACACACACACACACACACACACACACACACACACACACACACACACACACACACACACACACACACACACACACACACGTTCCTGGCAAGGCAAGGCACAGTATTATGAATGTGCACAAACTGACAACTATATATCTACACATTTATGGGTTGATCCTAAGCCAACTCAAACTGTATTTGACCCTCAATTCTCAACTATCCATGACCCTGGGATATCACCGAGTGTTTGCTGCCTCTCCGGTTCAGCCACTGCAGGGATACGAGAGCTAGTGTGTGGCTTGTAAAAACAAACAAAGAAAAAAAAGGCAATTAAAGGGTGACATCATCTGAACTGAAAATACCAGCAGAGATCTGCTCTGTTTGGACAGACTGGGACTCCCGTCCGTCTCCGCCTGTCTCTCAGTAGAGAGCTGCAGTCTCACACTGCGCTCGCAGACTGGCATAGAAATGGTAAACTCAGACAAGACAGACACCATTTTGTGTCAAAGAAACTCAACAAATGTAATGTGAGAGGAGGCCTTTGATGACTTTATGCCGACCGCTGATGGCTGGGTGATACTGTTCTGGGGGTCTCAATTAGATGGATAGGATCTCCACACACACATGCACGCACACACACAAACACACCCAGTGTCACGCAAATGCCTGTTTGCATACCCTCCTGCCACTTTGTTACTGGAAGTATAAAAACCGCCAGAGATTATGGATTGGAAGCTATACACTATACACTAGCGCAAACTCACACCCATGACCCACCCCCCTCCAACATTAAATTAGCGTGATACTAATGGAAAAGCCGTGATACTAATTTTCTTAATCTATTCCAACCTGAAACACTTGGGAGGACCGGCTTATAATTAAAGAGGGTCTTTTTTCAGGGTCGGCTCGATTCATAGCTCCATTCAGAGCAAGTCAGGCCTACAGGGCAGAGTCACCCCGGAGAAAACCTTTCCCACATAAATGCATAAAATTAGTGGTTCGCGGCCCAGCAGTCAGAGAGAGAAAAAACGACGTACGTCAGTGAAATGTTAAATACCGGTTTTAAAATTAAAAAGAGCGAGATTTTTTCCCCTCAGTCTTTGAAAAAAGAAAGTCGACTAATAACAGAGAGAGAGCTGGGTTCCTCGAGAGGGTTTTTATTTTGCCCCACGAACTAGAATTGTGTAAATGTCAGCAGGACTATAAATACTCCCGACCACTAGCAGTGGTGATTCCTCCACGTTGCTCCTCGACACCGTGGACCGTGTGGACCGAGAGACACAAACCACTGCTGGCAACCCGCCAGACACAAGTGTGTAATCATGCGATATGACCAGTGGGTCATACCAAGACCAGTTTAACTGGAGAGGACCAGGGACCATTTCACGGCCTGTTACGTGCTTCTTCTGTTCTTTTTTGCCAGACCTGATTATTTAAAGGGGAGGTGCACAAAAGCCTATTCACACATAAAAAGGTTGCATTTACTGTGGTCATTCTCCGGTCTCCTGCAGTAACCCGGCTAGCCGGATACCCCATTGTGCGCGGGGGCATATAGCCGCGATTGCGTCGCGTGAATGAAGCCGCAAGATTAAACAAAACAAACTAAACAAAAAGGCCCCTTGAAGTGAACAGAGCGCCCCCTGTGTTAAACTCCATGCTGTGGTGCGTGACTCCAGACCCTCCAACAGCAACAACAAGTGGTCCACAACTCTCGAGTCCGCCACGCTAACTGTACCAAATCAGATCCGCATGCACACATTGATGACCGCACGCACACACACACACACGTGTGCGTGCACACACACACACACACATACACACACACACCAAAGCCAGAGGCGGTCCCACCCCACCCCCATCCCTTCCCTTCCTGTTCCCCAATCCCCTCTAAGACCCCGTCTGTTGATAAGGTTGGTGGCTCACTGCTGGGGGAGCTCTGGTGGCCAGCCGTGCTCGGATGAGTCATGGAGAGGAATCACACCATAAGGGTAAAGGATGTTCTCTCAAAAGTGACTCAGAGTCCATTTGGTATCCACATTAACGACATTGAACTTGATAAAGTAAAGAAAATGGCAGCATGCCCAATTACAAACTAGATTAAGAAATTGCGCACCACTGCAATCTCTATCACACACACACACACACACACACACCACACACACACACCACACACATACCCACAACACACACACACACACACACACACACACCACACACACACACACACACACACACACACACACACACACACACACACACACACACACACACACACACACACACACACACACACACACACTTTTGTTTGTTTGGGTGGGCTTGTGGTGGAAGCACATGGTTTTCAGATACCGCCCCCGTCCCCAACACCCCTCCCCCTCCTCCCTTTTTCCAACAACAATAAGGGGGCCCTGGTGGGAGGTGAGTTGCGCTGGGAGATAGTCGCCCCCTCCAGTGCAGGCGAGGAACCGTGTCAAACCACAAACCTACAGGTGTAGGACTTAAGATCAGGTGGGGGGGGGGGGAGGAGTCAAGCTAGGGGTGCCGATGGGGGAGACAGACAAAGGGAAGGGAAGGGAATGGGGGGGCGGGAGGCTGGTGCCGCAGTGAGAAATGCGGGAGTTGAGGTAAATTACAGAGGCCCCTGAGAGGCAGGAATGTGGAGTCACATTTAGAAGTTGGTCACACCTGGCTGTCCAAGCTAGCAAGCCAATTAGCAAACAGCGGCAGTGAATGGTGAGCACAAACACCGAGGGGGGTGGGGGGGGGGGGTCCCTGAGAGAAAGGTGTTCCCGCTTTTTAAAAAAAGTCAACTCTCGGCTCGAATGGAAAGTAGACTAACTAAAGTCACTAGTAAGCGGTATACGAGTTATAAAAAGGTCTACGAGTGCAACCGTAGCAATGCTTTAACTGGCTCTGCCGGTAGAGCCAGGAATAAAATGGATTGCTTATCTAATCTTTCAATGCGCTGTATTGCGGTGGAGCAGGAACAGCAAGCAATTAAGAATGCACTCTGCCTGCAGGAAATGAGTGCATGCAAAAAAGAAATGAGAAAGAGCTAGCAAGGAAGTAATGTTGAAAGATAAACAACACAACAATGGCTTGAGGCACGCGTTCACATCCGGACATGAACAAAACTATAATGATAAAATATTAATGTCGTCATACAAAGATTATTGGTGTTATTCAATGGCTTTGGATAGCTCTATGAAAACACGTTTAATGAGTTTTAAATGTACTCAATTCAAATCACTCAAAAATTGGAGAGATGCTGCAATGAAGTGTGTTTATTGCCGTATAATCTCAATTACCACTCTGAAACAACTTAGTTTCTTCTGAGCAAAATATAATAAACGCTCTTCCAGTTCCACTCCATTGCAGTACTAATATCATAAACAATATGCTTTCTCACTTTACTTGCACAAAATTGGTGGTCAGTAAAAAAAAAGAAAATAAGTATAGAGCTGCACATTAGTTAGTGGCCATCAGATTTTATGTGAAAACCCGTTCCTTATAAAGAGGTGATTAAAATACCTCTATTCTAGGCTAGACCGTTATGTAAAAGTAAATTACCCTACGAGTAGGTAGACCTATATTTGCATGGTCAGGGTTGCACCGAGGTTGAAACGGATTTGACTCATAGTGGTGGTGACCACAGGAGGTTAAATAGACCGTTAGATCATAGGCTGACATAAACATTGTGTAGTCCATATCAACAGCAACATTGCCTCAGCATTCCACCTTGTTAACGTCCTCGGAACGCTGGAAGCCTCCAACCACCGCAGGAAAATGATCATCTGCAGCTGTGTGCACAGTGCAGCGCACAGTCAAACTCTTCAATCTAAGAGCGCAAAAGCTAACATGTCGTTTTGTTGTTGTTGTTGTTATTGTGTGTAGAGACTAGAGACATTTCTACAAGATGACATTCAATGTCACACCATCCAACTGTGGTTGAACACGCGCCCCACCCCACCACCCGTCCCCGCTCTGCTTCGGAGCGTTTGTGACAATGGAAAGACTTTTTATGATCAGCAGCAGAGAGGGACAAACATCTGGCGCACCGGTGGGGGTAGGATAAAAGAAAGACGTCAACCAGGCCAAGGGTCCGTGAGGGGCCACGAGGGGCCCCCAGAAGAGGCCTTTATCCTGGGAGGCCGAGAGAGCAGCAAAGAAGAAAGGTCAAAAAGCCTGTTGGAGTCCGACTTCAATGGCTTCTACCAGTTGACATCACACGGCCGCCTCGTAGAAAAGTAAACAGACATATCTTGTACCGAGATTACTTTGTGCGAGGTATTCCTTCTTTTCTTTTTCTTTTTTAACCGCGTATTATTGAAAGGGACTATGTGTAGGATTTGTACATGCATAAATCACTTTCAATGCCAATATATGAACAAGACATCATTGAACTTAAATAGACATTCCCCGACTCTCTCCTTTGAGAAGAACAGCCTCGCGGCAGAAGGAAGTAATGGCAAAAATGTCTGTTCATTCACAGCTTTTGCATTTGTAAAAGGTTTATTTATAACGATAACTACCATTAGTTTAGGATTGTTATTGTCCCAACCCACAGCACAGGCAATCCAGCGCTCTGAATGCACTGAGCTCCAGCAGGCTGCAGTTCATTTACCGCCAAAGGGGCCAGTAATGACAAGGGATTTCTGGTTCCTGCACATAGGCTAGCACGTTTAACTGTGCATATGCAAATATGACCTTTGCTTTAAAAAAAAGAACCAACAGGCCACTTCCACAGCACACGAAACATAATCATACCCCGACATGACCCCGACATGGCCTATTAACTGAAGTAGACATTCCTCTTCTTGCGCAAACTAAATAAAACACCCACGCTGATGAGAGCAATGACTTCTAGTGGACAAGATAGATGACTCACACACACACACACACACATACTGTACATATATACGCATGCACACACACACACACACACACACACACATATTAAAAAGTGTCACTTCCCTTCCTAAGAAGAGAAGACGTAACAAGTTTGTGCAAGTGACAAAGCGGGTCGGCAGTGGTGGGGTGGTGGTGGTGGGTGGGGAAGGTTGTGGAGGGAGTTCTGGAGAAGGAGGCAAGGTGTGGTGTGCCTGGTGAGTAAGTTTACATTATCTGATCTGCTTTCCATCATATTGAGAAAATTAGCATTGACACGATAATGGGGGAACATAATTATTCCTTTGCGATTAAAAATCTGTGGGTGGAAGCCGGTCTTTGAGCGATAACAGACAGACAGACAGTATTGCAAAGCCTAAACACCGCGTAGCACCCTCTAGACTGTGGCCCGTCCCCCCCGAGGGCCCATCATGTAATCCCACACTCACTCCCACCACCCTCACACATTATGATAGAGGGGCCAATCACAAAGGTGTTCAGTAAAAGCAACAACAAGAAACTTAAACTAAAAGTAACTTTTAGTTTAAGTTTTTTTTTCACTTTGCGCGTTTAAAGACACAAGAAATGTGTCCTGCTGGGGCTTTTTCTGTAAACCAAAGACAATGATTCACAAATGCACACGAATGATCCACGAATGTTTATTTTCTTCAAGAACAAGTTGTATCTTATAACATTGTATGAAAACGTTTTCCCCTGTGCAACTCGTAAAAATAGTTTCTGGCTCATTCGCTTTAACGATGATTTGCAGCCACTCAGTTCCAACTGTTGTCAACACTCTGACGTGCGCACATCCACGTGTGTTATTGTGAAGCCAAAAAACCAAACAAACAAAAAAGCTGGCAGAATACAGTTGTATATCTCAGTGTGGACTGCAGCAGCGCAACCTCAACTGTTAATTATGTAACTGTGTTTGTGTATGTGTGTATGTGTGCGTGTGTGTGTGTGTATGTGTGAGCAGGCACACACACACAAACACACACATGTGTGTGCATGCGTAGGACGGGGGCTGGCGTTGGGCTGAATGTGCCCGTGCACGCACATCAGTGCAGTGAAAAAAATAAATAAATAAATAAAGGTGTAATGTGCTAAACGACTTGACTAGATCTGTTATCTCAATTGGCTGTCACGGAGCTTCCTGGGTGGGCTCCCGGGGGACCTGGCGCTCGGTAGGCCCACCCGCCCTCTGACCGTGACTGTGCCGGGGCAGAGCCACGTCGCCGACGACCGAGCCGGAGGCCCAGTGGCCGCTCCACTGAAGGGGAAAGCAAACAGAAAGCCTATAAAAGCAAGAGCAAA
>PIJE02000699.1:155559-220559 GCA_002895965.2 Coryphaenoides rupestris | reverse complement strand
CCCCTCTCTTTCTCTCCCTTCCTCCCCCCCTCTCTCCCTCCCCCGGGGCTGCAGGAACTCCTGGTCAGCCCAGAGCTTCTACAGAGAGCCAGAGAGGAGCCTTTGTTCTCGTCCTTGAGCACTTTGCTCAAAACTTCCTGTATGCAAAAACCATTTCCAAACTAATTGGTGCTCATTACATGACCACCGGTCGACCTTCTTCCCTGAAAACTGCGCTTGGCTGTCAAAGAGGTAACGGTACGAATGCATGCATGGATGCACACATGCATGTATGAACGCATGCATGCATGCACAATTGCACAAGCCAACCGCGCATGAACCTTGGAAGACAACATTTAAATGACAAGAGCCGATATTGATTTACGGGCCCTTATGCAACATTAGCCTCTGGGAATTCCACTGTTAACCTGCTGCAACAAATAAACTATGTATTTTGCATGAACAAATGCACACATACACACAACATTTACTTAAGTGACTGATCTCTCATGCTGTGATTGCAATGCGCCGCTGGAGCCTACAAAAAAGATCAGACAGCGGTTGATTAAAGAGCCTGCCAGGCAGAGATGTGAATATACATCACAGTGGGTCGTGACAACCCACCGCACAGGAAGGGGGGGGGGGGGAAAGAGAGAGAGAGATAGAAAGAGAAAGAGAAAGAGAGAGAAAGAGAAAGAGAGAGAGAATAAAACAGAAGCAGCCTAAAGAGGAATGTTATTTTACATGCACACAATGTTATTTTACAGGAAGACACTATAAATGCCATACAGGACCTCCCATAATGTAGACAACACACAGGGCTTTGTGTGCGTGTGTGCTTGTGTATGTGTGTGCATGTGTGTGTGTGTGTAAGAGAGGGCAGGAAGAGGGAGAAAGAATGGGGAGGGTGTTCATGTCAAACGCATGGATTGCCCCAAGGCTTTCTGGGTAATTATAGAGGAGCTAGGTGGCTCCACTGACTTTGTTGCACTGTAAGCTAGTCAATAACAGCAAAGACGCCAGTACCTGTTTCACTACTTTACTCTCTCACGCTCTGTGTGTGTGTGCGTGCAGAATTCCTCTAGTCTGAGATTGCACTTGGATATAGGCCATACAGTTAAGATCTTATGGCTCATCACACACACACACACACACACACACACACACACACACACACACACACACACACACACACACACACACACACACACACACACACACACACACACACACACACACACACACACACACACACACACACACACACACACACACACACACACACACACACACACACACACACACACACACACACACGTTCCTGGCAAGGCAAGGCACAGTATTATGAATGTGCACAAACTGACAACTATATATCTACACATTTATGGGTTGATCCTAAGCCAACTCAAACTGTATTTGACCTCAATTCTCAACTATCCATGACCTGGGATATCACCGGAGTGTTGCTGCCTCTCCGGTTCAGCCACTGCAGGGATACGAGAGCTAGTGTGTGGCTTGTAAAAACAAACAAAGAAAAAAAAGGCAATTAAAGGGTGACATCATCTGAACTGAAAATACCAGCAGAGATCTGCTCTGTTTGGACAGACTGGGACTCCCGTCCGTCTCCGCCTGTCTCTCAGTAGAGAGCTGCAGTCTCACACTGCGCTCGCAGACTGGCATAGAAATGGTAAACTCAGACAAGACGGACACCATTTTGTGTCAAAGAAACTCAACAAATGTAATGTGAGAGGAGGCCTTTGATGACTTTATGCCGACCGCTGATGGCTGGGTGATACTGTTCTGGGGGTCTCAATTAGATGGATAGGATCTCCACACACACATGCACGCACACACACAAACACACCCAGTGTCACGCAAATGCCTGTTTGCATACCCTACTGCCACTGTGTTACTGGAAGTATAAAAACTGCCAGAGATTATGGATTGGAAGCTATACACTATACACTAGCGCAAACTCACACCCATGACCCACCCCCCTCCAACATTAAATTAGCGTGATACTAATGGAAAAGCCGTGATACTAATTTTCTTAATCTATTCCAACCTGAAACACTTGGGAGGACTGGCTTATAATTAAAGAGGGTCTTTTTTCAGGGTCGGCTCGATTCATAGCTCCATTCAGAGCAAGTCAGGCCTACAGGGCAGAGTCACCCCGGAGAAAACCTTTCCCACATAAATGCATAAAATTAGTGGTTCGCGGCCCAGCAGTCAGAGAGAGAAAAAACGACGTACGTCAGTGAAATGTTAAATACCGGTTTTAAAATTAAAAAGAGCGAGATTTTTTCCCCTCAGTCTTTGAAAAAAGAAAGTCGACTAATAACAGAGAGAGAGAGAGCTGGGTTCCTCGAGAGGGTTTTTATTTTGCCCCACGAACTAGAATTGTGTAAATGTCAGCAGGACTATAAATACTCCCGACCACTAGCAGTGGTGATTCCTCCACGTTGCTCCTCGACACCGTGGACCGTGTGGACCGAGAGACACAAACCACTGCTGGCAACCCGCCAGACACAAGTGTGTAATCATGCGATATGACCAGTGGGTCATACCAAGACCAGTTTAACTGGAGAGGACCAGGGACCATTTCACGGCCTGTTACGTGCTTCTTCTGTTCTTTTTTGCCAGACCTGATTATTTAAAGGGGAGGTGCACAAAAGCCTATTCACACATAAAAAGGTTGCATTTACTGTGGTCATTCTCCGGTCTCCTGCAGTAACCCGGCTAGCCGGATACCCCATTGTGCGCGGGGCATATAGCCGCGATTGCGTCGCGTGAATGAAGCCGCAAGATTAAACAAAACAAACTAAACAAAAAGGCCCCTTGAAGTGAACAGAGCGCCCCCTGTGTTAAACTCCATGCTGTGGTGCGTGACTCCAGACCCTCCAACAGCAACAACAAGTGGTCCACAACTCTCGAGTCCGCCACGCTAACTGTACCAAATCAGATCCGCATGCACGCATTGATGACCGCACGCACACACATGTGCGTGCACACACACACACACACACACACACACACACACACACCAAAGCCAGAGGCGGTCCCACCCCACCCCCGTCCCTTCCCTTCCTGTTCCCCAATCCCCTCTAAGACCCCGTCTGTTGATAAGGTTGGTGGCTCACTGCTGGGGGAGCTCTGGTGGCCAGCCGTGCTCGGATGAGTCATGGAGAGAAATCACACCATAAGGGTAAAGGATGTTCTCTCAAAAGTGACTCAGAGTCCATTTGGTATCCACATTAACAGTAACGACATTGAACTTGATAAAGTAAAGAAAATGGCAGCATGCCCAATTACAAACTAGATTAAGAAATTGCGCACCACTGCAATCTCTCTCACACACACACACACACACACACACACACACACACACACACACACACACACACACACACACACACACACACACACACACACACACACACACACACACACACACACACACACACACACACACACACACACACACACACACACACACCACACACACACACACACACACACACACTTTTGTTTGTTTGGGTGGGCTTGTGGTGGAAGCACATGGTTTTCAGATACCGCCCCCGTCCCCAACACCCCTCCCCCTCCTCCCTTTTTCCAACAACAATAAGGGGGCCCTGGTGGGAGGTGAGTTGCGCTGGGAGATAGTCGCCCCCTCCAGTGCAGGCGAGGAACCGTGTCAAACCACAAACCTACAGGTGTAGGACTTAAGATCAGGTGGGGGGGGGGGGGAGGAGTTCAAGCTAGGGGTGGGGTGCCGGATGGGGGAGATGGGGGGGGGGGGGGGGACAGACAAAGGAAGGGAAGGGGAATGGGGGGGCGGGAGGCTGGTGCCGCAGTGAGAATGCGGGAGTTGAGGTAAATTACAGAGGCCCCTGAGAGGGCAGGAATGTGGAGTCACATTTAGAAGTTGGTCACACCTGGCTGTCCAAGCTAGCAAGCCAATTAGCAAACAGCGGCAGTGAATGGTGAGCACAAACACCGAGGGGGGTGGGGGGGGGGGGGGCGGGGGTCCCTGAGAGAAAGGTGTTCCCGCTTTTTTAAAAAAAAGTCAACTCTCGGCTCGAATGGAAAGTAGACTAACTAAAGTCACTAGTAAGCGGTATACGAGTTATAAAAAGGTCTACGAGTGCAAACCGTAGCAATGCTTTAACTGGCTCTGCCGGTAGAGCCAGGAATAAAATGGATTGCTTATCTAATCTTTCAATGCGCTGTATTGCGGTGGAGCAGGAACAGCAAGCAATTAAGAATGCACTCTGCCTGCAGGAAATGAGTGCATGCAAAAAAAGAAATGAGAAAGAGCTAGCAAGGAAGTAATGTTGAAAGATAAACAACACAACAATGGCTTGAGGCACGCGTTCACATCCGGACATGAACAAAACTATAATGATAAAAATATTAATGTCGTCATACAAAGATTATTGGTGTTATTCAATGGCTTTGGATAGCTCTATGAAAACACGTTTAATGAGTTTAAATGTACTCAATTCAAATCACTCAAAAATTGGAGAGATGCTGCAATGAAGTGTGTTTATTGCCGTATAATCTCAATTACCACTCTGAAACAACTTGGTTTCTTCTGAGCAAAATATAATAAA
Organism: Coryphaenoides rupestris; assembly: GCA_002895965.2. Classification (NCBI taxonomy): domain Eukaryota; kingdom Metazoa; phylum Chordata; class Actinopteri; order Gadiformes; family Macrouridae; genus Coryphaenoides; species Coryphaenoides rupestris. Next base: position 215,967 of record PIJE02000699.1, on the reverse strand, counting down.
CGCTCTTCCAGTTCCACTCCATTGCAGTACTAATATCATAAACAATATGCTTTCTCACTTTACTTGCACAAAATTGGTGGTCAGTAAAAAAAAGAAAAAGGAAAAGAAGTATAGAGCTGCACATTAGTTAGTGGCCATCAGATTTTATGTGAAAACCCGTTCCTTATAAAGAGGTGATTAAAATACCTCTATTCTAGGCTAGACCGTTATGTAAAAGTAAATTACCCTACGAGTAGGTAGACCTATATTTGCATGGTCAGGGTTGCACCGAGGTTGAAACAGATTTGACTCATAGCGGTGGTGACCACAGGAGGTTAAATAGACCGTTAGATCATAGGCTGACATAAACATTGTGTAGTCCATATCAACAGCAACATTGCCTCAGCATTCCACCTTGTTAACGTCCTCGGAACGCTGGAAGCCTCCAACCACCGCAGGAAAATGATCATCTGCAGCTGTGTGCACAGCGCAGCGCACAGTCAAACTCTTCAATCTAAGAGCGCAAAAGCTAACATGTCGTTTTGTTGTTGTTGTTGTTATTGTGTGTAGAGAGACATTTCTACAAGATGACATTCAATGTCACACCATCCAACTGTGGTTGAACACGCGCCCCACCTCAACCCCGTCCCCGCTCTGCTTCGGAGCGTTTGTGACAATGGAAAGACTTTTCATGATCAGCAGCAGAGAGGGACAAACATCTGGCGCACCGGTGGGGGTAGGATAAAAGAAAGACGTCAACCAGGCCAAGGGTCCGTGAGGGGCCACGAGGGGCCCCCAGAAGAGGCCTTTATCCTGGGAGGCCGAGAGAGCAGCAAAGAAGAAAGGTCAAAAAGCCTGTTGGAGTCCGACTTCAATGGCTTCTACCAGTTGACATCACACGGCCGCCTCGTAGAAAAGTAAACAGACATATCTTGTACCGAGATTACTTTGTGCGAGGTATTCCTTCTTTTCTTTTTCTTTTTTAACCGCGTATTATTGAAAGGGACTATGTGTAGGATTTGTACATGCATAAATCACTTTAAATGCCAATATATGAACAAGACATCATTGAACTTAAATAGACATTCCCCAACTCTCTCCTTTGAGAAGAACAGCCTCGCGGCAGAAGGAAGTAATGGCAAAAATGTCTGTTCATTCACAGCTTTTGCATTTGTAAAAGGTTTATTTATAACGATAACTACCATTAGTTTAGGATTGTTATTGTCCCAACCCACAGCACAGGCAATCCAGTGCTCTGAATGCACTGAGCTCCAGCAGGCTGCAGTTCATTTACCGCCAAAGGGGCCAGTAATGACAAGGGATTTCTGGTTCCTGCACATAGGCTAGCACGTTTAACTGTGCATATGCAAATATGACCTTTGCTTTAAAAAAAAGAACCAACAGGCCACTTCCACAGCACACGAAACATAATCATACCCCGACATGACCCCGACATGGCCTATTAACTGAAGTAGACATTCCTCTTCTTGCGCAAACTAAATAAAACACCCACGCTGATGAGAGCAATGACTTCTAGTGGACAAGATAGATGACTCACACACACACACACACACACACACACACACATACTGTACATATATACGCATGCACACACACACACACATATTAAAAAGTGTCACTTCCCTTCCTAAGAAGAGAAGACGTAACAAGTTTGTGCAAGTGACAAAGCGGGTCGGCAGTGGTGGGGTGGTGGTGGTGGGTGGTGGGTGGGGAAGGTTGTGGAGGGAGTTCTGGAGAAGGAGGCAAGGTGTGGTGTGCCTGGTGAGTAAGTTACAAACACGAGCCAAACAAGTAGGCGTAGGCCGCGTTCTATTCTACTGCCTGGGAACGCAAAAAAAGGTAACCTGCCTGCAGCGTGCACGCGCCACCTGAATCCAGTGGCGAGAGCGCAGACTTTCCTCCGTGGCACAAACACCGCGCTGCACACAAGACCCTTTTCTCACCGAGGACCGGAGAGACGAGCAGAATCACAGGCATGTCGCCCACTCACGGCTGCTGAACAATGGAGCAGATAGTGTGGGAAGGGCAACAGGCTAACAGGGCCAAGTATTAACGACTTCTGGTCCAAGTGTTTGGCTGCTCGCCGCATTTTTCCATCGCTGGGCGGAGCCTAAAGGGGGTAAACAAACTTAGGATGGGTATCAGAAAGGGTAAGGGATACGTCCCAAAGGGAAGTCATGCTCAAAGAGGCCAAGCCCACCACCTGCCCACCCCCCACCCCACCCATACACACCTTCTTCTTTTTTTACATAATGCACTGTGTGTGGTGTGTGTGTGTGTGTGTGTGCGTGCGTGCGTGCGTGCGTGTATCTAATGTTGAGCACAATAAAAAAATAACAGGATGCTTTGATGACATTTTGTATCGAGAAATATGTCCTGTGGCCATGGCTGGATACACTAAATCAGGTTGATAATGTTGGCATGACAGAGAAAAGAAGAATGACTCAACTAGTTAACAATGTAATTGACACCACCGTGTCATTGCTGACAGGGAGAGCTCCCGTCCTTAAACACGACCATATGAGACAGGAAGTCTACTTCCACGTGTGGTGTTGTTAACTTGAGACACACACACACACACACACACACACACACACACACACACACACACACACACACACACACACACACACACACACACACACACACACACACACACACACACACACACACACACACACACACACACACACACACACAATAACATCAATAAAAACAATTGATTCTGTCCTCTGGTGCAAAAGTGATCAGTTTTTGTTAACTTTAAGTTATTTATCGCACATGGGCTTCAAATTCGCAAGCGAGGAGAGGATTTCCTGGAGCAGTCGTTTCATAATGTTCAGCACGGAGGCAAAACTTCAATCACTTCATTTTTATTCTGAATGATGCAAGGATTGTGTGTCTATCCCCGAAAGAGTGATTCATATTTGTGTTAATGGCTGAATAAAACTCCCATTCACCACCGATTCTGGATGCGTATCAGAGAAACCCTTCAAAATCATAATTGCGGTTTATTGATTGCCTTATGGGAGAAATACTAAACCGTAAAAACCACACAAACTACCACTGCTTGTTGGCAGCATTTGTCTTTCACATAATTCCATGTGGTATATTTCAGAAGGGCTTATATGCATCGTAACTCACAGTGGATATCCAGCCCCAGCCAGTTTGAGTCTGTGCCTCTGTTGGTACCAAGTGGCTTGAGGGTAAATGTAACAGTTTGAAATGACTCAGTGTTAGTGTTTGGCTTTCTTTCCAACTTGAGTAATAAACCTCGTTGGGACTTGACTCAACCTTTTGACTCAGGTCATAAGTGTCAGCGTAGACTAGGGTTGGGTATCGTTTAGATTTATCCGATACCGGTGCCAAACCGATACTTTTAAAACGATACCGGTGCCAAAACGGTGCCAGAACCGATACCTTCTTTAAAAAGAGCAAACAACAACCAGTGTTAATTTCGTTAACGAAATGTTTGACGAAAAATATGCCGTTAACGACCTTTTTCCCATGACTAAGACGTGACGTTGACGTGACGAAAACGGATCTTTGAAAATAAAAACTGTGACTAAATCTATTTTTACTTTCGTTGACGGGACGAAAATGTTAGTGGTGGACGAACGGACATTCAAAATTGAATTAATTATTAAAGAGTTTGATTCCAAAACGCGATAAGCGCCATTAACAAAAAAAAAAGAATCGTTTCCGCAAAACGCGACAACCGGCTAGCTTTCTCTGCATTATATTATTATATTATTATATTATTATATTATTCCCTTTCTTTCCAAACTGTGATAAACGCCACGACAGATTTTCAGCAGACTCAGATATATCCGCTCGGCCAATCACAGCGCGCCATTCCCGTGACGTCACTAGCCTAGTGACAGCTGTCAAAGTCCTGTCAGAGACAACACACACACACACACACACACATATCGTAAGAGATTTTAAGCGAAATTATTCATTGAATGAAATAATGAATAACTTTGATGGAACAGAGGAGCCGGTGGTTGTTTCTATAGTGGGAAAAAAACAAACCATCAAAAGATCATCATAGACGGGAGAATGTGAAGAAAATGCGACATTCCTGGCGGTGGTCGCTAGACCTTATTAAGACGCAGAAGCGCCTGGTCCTGTTCAACTTTAGTTGAATGAGCGTAGAAAGACTGGACGTTTTGATCAAGATCACCAGCAATGAGCTGATCAGCGTGACTACAGTCCGTCTTCTTGGTGTGTGTGTTGCCGGCGATTTCTTACACACACACACACACACACAGACGGACTGTAGTCACACTTATCAACTCATTGCTGGTGATCTTGATCAAAACGTCCAGTCTTTCTACGCTCATTCAAGTAAAGTTGAACAGGACCAGGCGCTTCTGCGTCTTATAACAGTTAATAAGGTCCAGCGAGTGGGGGGGGGGGGGCAGGCGCGCATTGTCGGGTTTTTATCAATCAGATGAATGCATCAAATCTTCGCGCAGTATGACGATCTATGCAATCACTAGAAGGATACCCGGTCTGAAATGCGGTGGATATTTAAAATGGCATTTTAACTACTGGCACCGAAATGAGGCACCGAAATATGCGTTTTGATTCGGTACGGTTAGTACCGGTTGTACGGGAACCGGTTCCATAGTGGTACCGGTTCTCGGTACCCATCCCTAGCGTAGACACAGCAAGAGTGATCCATTACCCAATTTAGGCATGTCAAACTCATTGTGGCAATGGAGGTCAAACCCAAAAACATCATCATTGACTAAATAATAACTGATTAATCTTCCATCCAGGAGCACATAAGTATATTTTCCCAAAAGAAAATCTCAAATTGAATACATAATAAAAATATATTCCAAGCCACAATGATATCTTTACCACAGGAGTAATAGTCATTCAATGACTCCTTCAAGAAAGTAGGAATGATATTTTGAAGTTAACTCAATCCTGAACTGAATATGTGTCACGGGTTCACATTTGAGATTAATTTCCTCTCCACGCCTCCGCAGGTCGACATCCTTGTTATAAAGACCTCTTTGGCCACATGTGCTTGTTTGCCAGACTGTAAATTCAGCAGCAGCAGCGAGTGACAAGCTCATCCAATTTTCCACAAGTTCTGGAGATACTGCTACAGGGGACGGATTTAAACCACATGGAAGAGAAACCAGGAGAGAAGGAGGGAGGGAGGGGTGAGGCCAGGAGAAAAAGGGGGGGGGGAAACCAAAAGAGCGAGGGAGTGGGAGGCTTTGACCTACAAGTGGAACAGATAAATTACGCAGAGGAAAAGTAAAGTGATCTAAGGGGTTCCATTGGTTTTGCTCCAATAACCTGAAACAGATGCAGAGGTGCACGTGGGTGCGTGCGTGCACCTCACCATCAGGCCTCTCTCCGTAGCCCTGCCCACCACGGGGGTACAGGGGTGTGGGCCCAGCATGCGTGTTCCTTTATCACCCCGTGTGTCACTTGGTGATTGGGGGTGACGCCCCACCAACTCTTTCAACTCCAAATGAGCAGGTTTGGGTTGGTGAAGCAGGGGTCCGGATCACAAAAAGGTCAGACAGACATGCTCACATGGTCTTGAGTAAATCTCCCCCTTTTTTTTTTCCATCTGGCCAGCTTCAGGGTGAGGGGGCAACCTTCCATCATGTTGCCCTATGGGGATCTGATCTGCCAGTGAGGCTGGCCTATACCCATCGCTGTTTACAAGCAGCTGTAGTTCTCCGACCATGCGACTTGTGTGTGTAAGTGTGACACAGGGGAAAGAGAGAGACACACACATAACAGAGAGAGAAGCCATAGAGAGAGAGAGCCATAGAGAGAGAGAGAGAGAGAGAGAGAATGAGTGCTTGTCTCTCGACCTAGTGTTTACACTGTAACCGTTTTACCTGTCACATCAATAGGAGACGGATGTTGCTCCATGTCACAGTGTGAGTGATATTTGATCTTCTTCTTTTTGGGAAGAATGTCAGCTATGGCCGCTAATGGCCTTTGGCCTTAACCCATGAGACGCATTTGGGGTTTAGAGGCCATGGGGTCATGGACATCCACATTGCCAGAGTAATAGCACTAATTAGTAGCTCCACACACACGGATTAAGAGAGAAGATGGACCAGGATGAGCCTGATGTCCCCTGATCCTACAGCTGGAGCCTATCGTCAGTCATGTGAGTTACAGTGATGGCACCACGCCTAATGTAGTTTGGTTTCATATCAGCCATGCAAACGACGAGAGAGAGAGAATGATGGATTTGACTTCAGACAACATTGATGTGATGTGATTGCTTCCAGCCTTTGGAGTTATGTGTTGAATGAATGAACGAACAAGACAAGAACAAAAACATGGGAAGGGGTTAGTCGTTAAAACATGAGATGAGAAAAAATGTTTTTACTGATTTAAAACATTTTTTAGATCCTTTACAAAGCAAATCAACAATCGTCTCACCTGTTTGAAGTCGGCCAAGAAAGTGATGAGAGTGCCGTCTCCCTGCTTGAACTCCAGCGACACGGAGTCCCTCTCGCTGTCCGCCTCCAGCACCTCCTCGGTGACCAGCCCGTCGGCCAGGCGGACTCGAACCCGCAGCTCGGAGCCAGCGCGGAGTCCCGGCGGGAGACACAGCAGCAACAGCAGCGGCAGCAGCAGCAGCGGCGGCGGCGACGACTGCAGCGGCGACGGCGGAGCAGCAGCAGCGCGCAGCCAAGTCACCAGCAGCCGAGGGACGCAGCTCGCAAACATCCCCGAAGACGCGCGAAACGGAGCGGAACTAAACCCAGAAAGAAAACCCAGACCCCCCAGCGACAGACCCTCATAGTATCCTCCTGCTGATCGCGGTGGAACTCATCTTTCGGGAATAAACGTGTCCCCGTCTGCGCACAATATAGGACGCCTCTGTGCGAGCGTCCTCCATAGTTCGCGTCCCACTAAAAAATAAAAGTCCCCCCCCCCCCCCTCCCGCCGTGTGTGTGTGTGTGTGTCTCGGGTTTTTGAGTCACTAGATAATAGTGAAACAACAAGTCGACTATAAATGTGTCCCCAAATCTCAGCCTTGCACTACTACTACTACTACTCTACTACTACTCTACTCTTCTCCTGCCTCCGCGTCTTACTTGCCTCGGTTGCGCGTCGCCGTCCAAACAGTCATCCACGCACCGCGCGTATTGTGTTGACTATTAGGATTTTTTTCTCCAGACGCGTCATTTTGGAATCAATCTATTGGAATCCCCACTGGCTGCCTGCTGCCTGCCTGCCCGCCTGCCTGCTGCCTGCCTGCTATATAGCCCGGCCTCGAAACTTTCTGCTGTGTGTGTGTGTGTGTGTAGGATGGTAGTAAAGCCTTAAAGCCGTAGCACCCTCTAGACTGTGGCCCGTCCCCCCCGAGGGCCCATCATGTAATCCCACACTCACTCCCACCACCCTCACACATTATGATAGAGGGGCCAATCACAAAGGTGTTCAGTAAAAGCAACAACAAGAAACTTAAACTAAAAGTAACTTTTAGTTTAAGTTTTTTTTCACTTTGCGCGGGGGGGGACGTGGTGGTGGGACCTCCTGGATGGATCACCATGCTGGAAGGCTTGGTACCGGTTTGGCTTGGGTTGGATTGTGTAGCATCTTCGCTATGTTGTTGTTTACCAGCATCAAGCGATGTGCTTGAAACTTGTTCCAATAACTTAGCAATTATAAGCGCTTGACGTTTCTCCCAATAAGTTAGTAATTATGAGTGCTTGAAACTTGTCCAAATAACCTAGCAACCATGACTGCTTGAAACTTGTTCTATTGAAATCTGACTGCGTCGTCAGAGATAAGTTCTTGTTGTTGCTTTGGACAAAAGTGTCTCGCAAATGCCCTAAATGTAAATGTAAATGTAATGTAACGTGACACATCAGATTGGTGATCAATGCGATTGGGTCATGTCATGACCTGCTATAACACAAATCCATTTCTTTCACAAAATCCCCGATGTCATTGTGTTGTTATGTTGAAAAGGGTCAATATTTGTTTTGTTTTGTTTTTTCCGGAAAGAAATCTTGTGTTTCTGTGGCACTGACGTGAAGACCTGTGTTGCGTCCAACTTTTTGTTTGCCTATAACCTGTTTGTTTTCATTTGTGCCGCTCCACAAATGTTTCAGTAAGGCCTCCAGACCAGCCGCGGTCCAAAGTGCAGCCCGGGCCGGTGTATGGCGGCGAGTCACCTGAGGACGTTTGCCTGATGGGTTTGGCTGACAGAGAGAGAGGCTGTAGATAGGTACAGTTAAGCCCAGCGCCGCAGGCCAGGCAGAGGAGTGTTTATGATTAACTCGCCATTTAGTTCCCTCGTCCAGTAATTTACCACGACAAGACTATTGTGTCGTTGCTGGAGGCGGGCGAAAACCAGAAGCCTCTTTATTTCGCTGGTCATAGACAGAGCCCGACGCAAATGGATTTAATCCCATTAACACAAAGACAAGAGTGGTATTTGTAATACTGAACTGAGTTGATATGGAAAAAATCTGATAGCATCAGAGCTTCTATTTCTTCTTCTTCCTGACAGTAGCTCCGTACGTCTTTCTTTTCAATTTGGAAATTCTGTGAAATCCTGCATTGGAATGTGACAGTTGGAAGTTGGTTTTCATTCCAAAGGTAGAAAGCTGTGAACCAGACCCTACAGTCTAGTCGGGTCAGTTCCTTGTTGACTGCTTTTTTTCACCCAGTACAAGTCAAACTGCAACGATCCCTTATCTAAGCATCTCATCAAACAACTCACAAATTCCCCTTCTTTTCAAATCACTATTCATCCTATTCACAGAACAGGGGGCGGGGGGGGGGGGGGGGATCTAAGTGCAAAACAACAAGCACAGGACTGATGTCTTGTGTTTAAATTCAAAGTGCATTTAATGGTATTCAGATTCTACTTCGGTACCGTGAGGAGAATCTGTACTTCAAATCTTAATCCTTCTAACACGAAGAAATGGTCGAAAAAAATACAACATCTTAAACTTTTTGTTTAGCTTCAACCCAAAGAAAATACATCTAATCTGTTTCTCTGCTGCACTGTACCGCAGAGCCACACAGAAGTTATAAATAATATATCAGTTAAAAACCGTCTTGTTTTCATTGTAGTTATTGAATACTCAAAGCCAAAGTGGCAATATTTTCACAGACACTTGATCGCCACCACATGTAGCCACCAGAGCCCCGCATACACTTCCCCTGATTCTCCCTGTATGCCCTCATACTCGCTTCCAATCATAATGACTTTTTTAAGCCTCTTAAAGGTACAGGCCAAGTACACTCAAGTATCCCTGCAGCACTGCGGCAAGAAAAACACATTACAGGAAATGCAAGCTGGGAGAGAGGAAAAGCTATATGGATATATGGCCCCAGCTCTCCGCCAGATAGATGTGAAGTGAGAAGTGTGTGTCCGTATGTTTCTGTGTGTGCCTGTGTGTGTGTGTGCTGTGTGTGTGTGTGTGTGTGTGTGTGTGTGTGTGTGTGTCCTTCCCTTGCGTATTTGCGCAAGTAGTCTGCAGGATGAAATCAAGCTGCTCTGGGGTCCACTGATGATATTTTCATATCTGTCTTTCTCCCCCTCTCAGTCTCCCTGTCTCCGTCTGCCTGCCTGCACTGCCTTTGGTAGAGTGTGTGAGTGTGTGTGTGTTGTGAGGGTGTGTGTGTGTGTGAGTGTGTGTGAGGTGTGTGTGTGTGATGTGTGTGTTGTGTGCATGCGTGCCTGCATATATATGTACAGTATGGCTGTGTTATGTGTGGTGTGTGTGGGTGTGTTGCGTCTCTGTGTGTGTGTGTGTGGTGTGTGTGTGTGTGTGTGTGTCGTGTGTGTGTTGTCGTGTTGTGTGTGTGTGTGTAGGGGCAGCAGGCAGTCAGTCAGAGCGAGCTCCCTCTGTGGGCTCGCTGACTGGTTGGCTGGCTGGCTGGGGGTGTCTGTGTGTGTGTGTGTGTGGTTGGGGGGGTTGGGGGGGGGGGGGGGTATCCTTACACATGTGGGGCTCCGAGGCTGTGGAGAGGAACCTGCTCAGGGAGCACAGGCCCACATGGAGGAGCAGTAAGCAGCAGGCTGGAGGAGGGGTGCGGGGGGGGGGGGGGGGGGGGGGGAGGGCAGAGAGGGGGGAGGAGTAGTATAGACCGAGAGCTGAAGGGGGGAGAAGTGAAGAGGGAGAGAGGAGAGGGGAGGGGAGGGGGGATGGGCGGGCTGACTCAGCAAAGGGAGAGCGAGGGGGAGATAAAGAGGAGGAGGAGGAGGAGTAGATATAGACAGAGTGGAAGAGAAGGGGGAGAAAGGAGAGAGAGAGGAGAGGAGAGAGAGGAGAGAGAGAGAGGAGAGAGAGAGAGAGAGAGACGAGAGAGAGAGAGAGAGAGAAGTGAGGGAGAGAAGAGACAGGACAGAAAAGGAGAGGAGAGGAGAGGAGAGGAGAGAGAAGAGAAGAGGAGAGGGAGAGGAGAGGAGAGGAGAGGAGGAGATTAAAAAAAAGTTAATAACCACCGACTGGTTTGAATCCTGAGTGCATAAACTACATTTTATGACGAACGCCGTTAACAGAAACATCCTGTTTCCACATCCATGCGCCGCCACCCCACACGGCGGGAGAGGGCCGTCCAGATGTCAGTCCACCTCTGTCGGCTGGGGCGGCAGCAGCAACAGCAGCAGCAGCAGCAGCAGCCGCAGCAATGGAAAAAGCGCAGGTAAATAACCAGGTTAACCCTCACCTCGCCGACACCCCCCCTCCACCACCCCCACCTTCACCATCACCATCACCATCATGATTGGTGTGTGTGTGTCTCTCCACATCCCAGAGGGGCCCTAAATCAACACGCAATCGGTCGGAAATTCCCACATGAGAGAAGGCAAAGAGACAGACACAGTTGGAGGGTTGGGGTGGTTGGGGGGGGGCGTGGAGAGAGAGAGAGAGAGAAAGGACGAGACAGAAGAAGACAGAAAGAAAATGATCAAAAGGAATCCTTTTGAATGGCTGAAAATAAACAAACATGTATGAGCGCAGAGTGAGGAGCATTAAATCACGCCGAGGAATCTGAAGGAATCTTTCCTGGCAAAGCCCCAGTTTTTCCTTTTTCTTTTTTTGTCTTTCAGATGAAAGACAAAACACAAGGCATAGGAACCACGAATCATTTATCACCCCTCGGTTAGCCAGGGTCAAAGCTGTTGGCGGCTAATTGCTAAGGAGGAGCTTCCTCTTCCTCCTCCTCCTCCTCCTCCGCCTCCTCCTCCTCTCCATCTAGAGATAGCCTATCCCAGGCATTGCAACCATGCCCGGGGTAGGTAGACTCCAGTGTCGGTTGTGGGTATGGGCTGTGGGTGTGTGGGTGTGTGTGTGTGTGTGTGTGTGTGTGTGTGTGTGTGTGGTGTGTGGTGTGTGTGTGTGTGTGTGTGTTGTATCGTATGCATCGGGGTGTAACATGGGTTTTCCCTGTAGGATAGGCTCATGTGCAACAAGCAAGCAGATGCACATATGGAGAAGACATATGGGGAGAGGGGCGGATGTGGGGGATTATTGACTCTGGAAACACCTTCCTGGTAGCAGAAGACACAGTGCAGACAACAGCGGTGTGGGCTGCCAAGCAGGAACACAGACGCTGCTTCGGGTGTTTTTGATTAAAGCCGTTGCTATAAAAGGAGAGATGTTAATCGGAAAACATCTGTGATTCCGGGAAGGTTGCCCCCAACTTATTTACGCACGATATGACTTATCGAAGAGTACGACAGTGTTCAGGAACTCAATTCAAAGTTGAACGCGCTGATCATTTTCAACATGTTCTTGAAAAAGAATATGCGTGCAAGGGTTGTACAGTTGAGATTATCTGAGAAAAACAAATGTGTTTGTGTTTATTTGAGATCACCTTTCCCATGAATTGTGTTCGTGAGAAAGTTAGAACTACAACATAAGCAAGGCATTGCCTGCTGTTTTTGCTCTAAATACTGTAAATATTGTGAGTATTTTGATCCTCCAATTCGTGTTATTTGTATTGTATTGTCCCTTTTGCACATTCCGCTGGGCATGCCCACTTTTTCATCCTGGATGTGACAAATAAACGTCTTGAATCTCGAATTATTTATACGTCTGCGGTTACAACATGAATGCACAGCTTTTGTTATCACAGCAGTTGGTTCCCCTTTCCCCGCTGTTATAGCTGGGTCCTTCTGCTGCAACTGTCTCTCTCTGTGTTGACTAGAGTGCACCTTCCTCTCTGTGTGTGTGTGTTGTGAGAGTGTGTGTGTGCAGCCTTCCAGTTCTGACAGTTATCCGACAGTTATTTAGACAGCCAGACACACTCAGACCGTCCCATAACATAACCATTACCTTCCCGGGGAAAGGGAGCGCACCATTGTTTGCTGTTCCACTGTCCCATTTCCATTGGAACAGAAATAGCCACATTTTCTCAATATCCGACACAGCCAGTGATCAATCGTTAAGACGGATATTCTCCGGAGCAACATAATGTTTATAATGGTTCCCATGCATCTAGTGCTGTCCTGCAAAAGAGGAATATTCCAGCAACCCCCCCCCCACCCCACCTGCCTGACCATGCTGTATCCACGCGGTTACAAAGGAAGCCCTCGTTATTAGTAATATTATTACTGCTGATGTTTCCATGTGATCACAGACCCACATGTCTCCATCTGCGGAGGTGGTGGTGGTGGTGGTGGTGGTGGTGGAAAAGGCTTGTGGCTCTGTTACCCCAGTCCGCTCTCTCCCCGACCGGCTGGACCGTGCACGCGAGATAAGAGGGCCGGCTGTGTAATTGCCACATGGCAACCAAGCGTGGCTGAGCAGGCCGCTGATGTTCTGCCAACACACAATCAAGATGCCTGCGCCAGATTAGCTCACTGTAAACAAACTCCTCCTATACTCCGCCATCCCCCCCCCCCCACCCACCCCAACCACCAGCCCCTCGACCCCCCCGCTACACACACACACACACACACACACACACACACACACACACACACACACACAGACACACACACACCATCGTCTCAGTAGACCCCTTGAACCTGCTGCGCGGCCGGCAGGATAATCACCCACATCCCCGCTGCCAACTGCCTCTGGACTCCCTCCTGCAAAGCCCTGCCAGAGTGAACTCCCTCGGCCACCAGAGAGCCGCTCGGTCGGTGGGTCGGTGGGTCGGTGGGACACATTTGTATGGAGCGCACGTTTTGCACTCTAGTAAGCAAGTAAGTAAGTAAAGTTCTTTCACAGACACCACACAGTCACAAAGTGCGTCACAGTTAAAACAAATAAAAACTACAATTAATAAAAACAAATAACTAAAAACAGAAGAAGAGCAAATAAAATATACAAGGGGAAACAGTTTTGTGTGCGGTTGACAGGAAGAGGACGAGTTTTGCGTGAGATTTTGCGGTTCAGAACTCGCAGAAGCTATTATTGTATAGCATCTAGAGGCCGAGGAGGTGCTGTTGTTGTATTTTTTATTGACATACATGAGTCATGACATACATGAGTCATGACATACATACATGAGTCATGACATACATGAGTCATGAGCCCCGCTCCCCTGCCCCTGCACCTAAAAACCCAGGAGAGTAATAAAAAGCTATTTTAACACATCTTTAAATGCTAAACGAGTGGAAACAGTGACCCAGCTGTGACATTTGGCTTTAATGTAAGTGTAGTGAAACAACATTTTAGAGAAGTTCATCACAAACAAAGTGACCACGTGAGGGACGCACTGAAAATGTGGAGAGTTGAGACAAGCACTTCGCTTTTACAGTGAGTGATACAATGGAGAGAAAAGTAATATGTGTCAAAGCTTTAGCATCTCTATCTGGCAACACATGGGCAACAAATGTGTTCGCTGTGTCTCCTTCTGTGTTCTTTCCACGTCTTGAGTTAGTTGGGGGCTGATTCAAATCAGCAGACACATTATATACGTACTTCATCTTTCTCCTTTTAAACAATACATAAACTTGACAAATACTCCATATTACCTTCGCTGCACAGGGACCTGTCTTACAAATTAGAACGGAAGGCTTGAGACGGAAAGAGGAAATGAGATGAGAAAGGGTTGAGAACTTTAACAAAATGAAAGAAAGCTCAGAAGAGGAACAGAACATAACTAGGATACTATGTCATGGATAGAATAGCTACTATGAACTATGATAACTATGAACTATGAACTATGAACTATGAACTATGATAACTATGAACTATGAACTATGATGATGAGTCAGGCTGATGTGGCTCTGGGGCTGGGGGAGGGTGCTGCACACGTGTGGTGCATTGGGCAATGAAGGCATACAGTGATAAACCAGCCATCATCAGCCACACACACACACACACACACACACACACACACTGGGGGCGGAGCTCGAACATGTCCGGATTTAACACCTGCGCTGGCTGCAACAATTTGCCCAATCTCCAATAAACCGGTTTGTCCAAGATCTGCCCCTTTCCTGAGTGTCTGAGGAGCCCAGCCAAGCCAGGCGTGTTGCAGGGTCTCCTGCCACAGTGTGTCACCAGAATATAGTGTTCCCTCATGCTGGGGGTCAGCCTCCATGAGGGCACTGCTGAAACCAGGGTTACTATTGCGGGCTAGGCTGGTATGTTGACAGCGGTTTCTTTAAGGGGAGTCACCTCTATTTATGTGACGTGTTTTACATTGTAAAACACATCGCATTGTGCGTTTAATGCTCAGTTGAACCAATGTTGTGAGATGAATGCCCCACGACCCAGACTGAAGACGCTTTTGTGTGTGTCGGAAGGAGACACAGAGACGCGGAAACAAAAATCGACTTTATGACTTTTCATGAATGAAAGTACACACATGAGCTTCTGAGATTAAAGAAAATCTAATCACGCACCTATCATAAATAGTGTTGGATGAGAACCATAAAACCTGAGCAAATATGCCATCTCGTAAACATACACCTTTAAAGCCTGTCGATGAGACCAATTCTTCAATGGACATTCTTCCATCGAAAGAATTGGTACCAAGGAGCGAGGCTATTCATGATGATTTAACCTTTTCCTCATAAACCTGTCGTTCTGTGTGTGTGTGCATCTGTTTCCCGTAAAAACCAGTGAAAGGCCTTTCCGTGAAATTGTGAAATCGTGAACTGTGGACTGGTTTCGGACCCAATACTACGTTCTAATTTGCTGACCAGAAGTAAACCCAGAGTTTATATTAACAGAGCACTTAGAGTGTAACAGCGAGCATAAACAGCCTGACATATTGATGTGTTGGCCACTACTAAGTACATAAAAGAAAAAAATTCAAATTAAAGCTGGCTGCTCTGGATGAATGAAGGCAATAAATAAGAGTGCAGCTATGTGCCTTAAGGGGTGCAGTACATTACAGCAGAGTAGTGTTGTATCGTCGATGACCCATTTGTATATTAAAGGTAGTATTTATGTCCACGATGTGACCTGGGCTTTATTAAAGAAGAGAGGCCGTCGATCATAACGTGCAGCAATAACACACAACCATACACACGCACGCGCACGCACACACGCACGCACACACCCCCACACACACCCTTTGTGCAGATAAAGAGTGAGATGAAGAGAAAGGGAAGTGTGCATGGGAGGAGGAAGAGGAAGAAAAAGAAAAAGAAAAAGAAAAAGAAAAAGAAAAAGAAGAAGAAGAAAGAGAGGCCTGGTGTTTTCTCTGCCGTGGGAGCAACTGAGCCGTAATGCCGCACACCACAAGTGGAAGATTGTCAGTGTGGAGAAGATTCCAGAACACACCTTTACTTTGACGACTTCAATTGCAGTCTTGTGTGTTTTATAGTTGGGCTGTTTGGAAGCAGCCTGGACAAATCTCAGTCGACGCTCACACTTGAGTTATTTTTTTTTTTCCCCTCCCCAGCTGGACTTTCCCAGTGCGTCAGATTAAGTGCTGCATTGCGCGGCTGTGTTTTCTGTAACCCGTTAAACCCGTTGATAAAACACACCAGACCAGAGTCGTTCACTCATCACACCCAGACACACCACCAACACACACACACACACACACCACGAGGTCACGAAGTACACACTCCTCGTAGACACAACACAGCAGAGATATATCGCTCTAAGTGTTGCGCCGATATGTATATCTCCGCTCCTTTATCTTTCCTCCTTTTTTTTTTTTGATTAACATTCCTTGCGCACTACATCTATCTCGTACTCACTCCCGACCCGATAAAGCAGTGACACAACGTCGGCCGACAGAAGGGCCCCGAGAAGACGGCTCGGATTACGTCCGCCGGGGCGTTCACCACCCCGGCGGGACGAAACAATACGCACAATCGGTGGATCACGGCAACTCGGGAGGAAACCACATAAGCCGTTATGTTAAATTAATGCATACACCCCGGCATTAATGCGCGAGGCCCTTTCATGTGTGGCGTACGCGAGAGTCAGTACAATCATAGACGCATCACCTAGCATGGGCTATGTTTAGCGGGCATCTGTTTAAACAGGTCTTCCGCAGGCAAAACCCCACTACACGCAGGCGTCTTTTTGATGCTTAAACCCCAACGTATTACAGTGAAAGAATGAAATGTAATACCACCCCCCCCACCCCCCCACCTCAACCCACCCACACACACACACACACACACACACACCAAGGTCACAATAATAAAGACATAAAAGAAGAGACCGTTTTTTGATGTCGTTGGTAATGAATCACTTTAATCAAAGTTTGGTTTATAAAGACAGCTTCTATATTTATAATGGGTGGCAAAACGAGTGAAAAGACCACAATAGGACAACAATGTTCGGTGAAAACGTTTTTGTGCAGAAAACACAAGTGGTTAACCTAAAGGGGTAAATATTTGAACAACTGTGGAATTATTAGAATAATGATTATAAGGGATTATAATTCAATAAATAAAATATAATGGTTTGGAATGGGGAAAAGAATAATACAGAATAACAGTCCCTGCCCTGCATTGACACGCACGCACACACACACACACACACACACAGACACACACACACCTGAAGGGGTACAAGGAAACAAAGCACACAAGGTGATCACACACACACACACACACACACATACAGTACACATTATCTCGATCGCAATGTCATTTTACATATTGTTTTGTTCTCCGGGTACAGTAACTGTGCACTGACAATGCAAATATGTGGCTTTGCATTGCTATGCAGTGTGGTGGAATGTTTATTTGCAATTCATTTGGAACATATTTTCAGGATAAACAGAGTGAGGAGGACGGTAATGCTCATTTAAAACACTGTGGGGGGCAAAAGCGGGTTCCCCCCCCACATGTAAGTTTTTTTCCAGTATTGCGTTGTACGAAGTCGGAGGACCCGAGAAACAAAAAATACAAAATACAAAATACAGAATACAAACAATAAACAAATACATGAAAACGTGAGACCGGGACCTATTATTACCTATTAAGATGTCGCCTAAAACAATAACTAAAACAAAAAACAGATTTCCCTTTTCTAAATAAAGCTACTATACATGTTGTATCTTTGGACATCCACGGTGGGAGGTATTTATTGCCGAGATGATCTCACCAGAGTTATGTTGGCGTAATCGTGAGTATGTGGTAAAAAAATATATGTACAAAAAAGCAGCAGGTGACAGAATTATTACTACAGCGGGTGGAGAAATGGCAGCAATAAAGCAACCAATAAAAATCAAATGTTCAGTCATTTCACCTGCAGGGGAAACCACCCACTATACACCATTGGTTTAAAGAGACCCTTCACAGGGCAACACAGAAGCAGTTAGGTGGGGGTTAGGCTAAGTGATAGCTGTACCTGTGTAACACACAACTAAGGGCCGGAAAAAAAGAATACAATAAAAACACGCTTCAACAAGTCATATTGCTGGCGTGTAAAATAAAATGGCGTGCCACAATGTTCTGCACGAAGCCACAAGACGCGGAGGAATTCACTCCAGACATTGGTTATTGTAACACATATGCACAATACAGCATACACAACATAAGAGTACATAGGATTATAAAAACAGATGCAGTAGGGAGGTGGTGAGACTCACGTAGCGTTGGAATGCCTATTGTTCTGTTTTCCCTGCGGTAAAAACGGATTGTTGTGGAAGCCAAACAAAAAGGAACAAACAGAAATAGGCAGACCTCCAGTGTTGTAGCAAGGCCAACACGCTCACAATCACGTTCACAAATTCAACAGCATGTATAATTTGCTGCAAATAAACTGGTGAATAAATAATGACATTATTTTAATTGGTCTGCGAGGACACCGTTTTAGGGATTAGTTCAGTTCAATACAATCCCATGTTGTGTGATTGTTTTTTGAATTTCAAGCAGTAACAGGACCACAAGGAGTTTAATTTGCAGATTTAATTTTCCGTCTTGATAACATCTGAATCTTGAATCTTGAACAAAACCCTGAACAAAATCCCAATCTTTTATTACGGTAAAGCTAACTAGTTTACATTGTGTTGTTTTAAAACAAAAGGCACAACTGTTTACAAAGAACCTTAAAGTATAAGACACGCCTTCTTAGAGTAGGAGACAAATTAACTTGACATATACTGATTGATTGTGTAAGTTATGTAAAAGCACACTTCCCGTATATTTGAATACTTACAACACATTACACATTAACATTGTACGTAATAACAACTCAAGAGTGACATGGCTACCCAACACATACTCATTACCATCACTTATTGCTGTTGTCTGGAACCATTTGATCAGATTTGGTCCATTTCATTGTGTCAGAGGAAATGAAAGGGCTGTTCAGCAAGACATTGTGAACCGCTCATAATTGTATTATATATTTGGCAACAGTATAACATAACTTGAATACATCCAAAAACAATGCTATGACTCCTCTTCCGAAGAGCTGACCCTAACCGTTCAATAGGACTGTAATTCTATGGAAATAAAAACAACGTGTAGTGTGTACACGTCACCCCTAATCAAAGAGGGGTCACCGGGTCGCTCTCGGTTACCACCAGCGAAGAAGCCAAAGTTCAAGACGCGTCTCTTTGAGGCCCTAAATTTAGTTCAGATATGTAGCCGAGCCGTCTTTCTTTCCTCTTCCCTCCTCCTCTTCCTCCATCGTGGCAGCAGTACAAGCTCAATCAGACCTATTTGGATTTGAATCGGATCACAAGGGAAGTGCCCTGTGAAGAACAAGTGACACCTCCCGTTAGGCCTGCAAAGACAACATGGCTGCCGTGATGTCACCGTAAAAACTAAAATAAACCGTAAACTAAAATAAACCCTGACGAAATAAAGCAAAAAACTAAACATTGAGTGTACCACACCTGTAGTGCAATAATCAAGGGCATGCTTGACTTTCAAAAGGTAATTTCAAAATGAATATTCCACCACGGTAACAAATTAAAAATAGATTGTGTTGTTGTACGTCTTCCACCCCTAAACTTTACTGGAGCAAACAAATTAAGAAGTTGAAAAACATTACACGCCCAATTGCAGTCAAACAACATGAGCAGAACGAAGAAAGAAGCAACTCTTGGAGAAATAATCCAAGAATCTGTTCAGATAAAAAAGAATCCAGTAATAAACACCACTTTGTGATCGGCCCGAAGCAACGCCACCTATGCTGAGAACTACAAATGTACGTCATTTGGATCAATTTGCGTGCATTAAAAGGTTCTCATCTCTTTGTGTACAAATATAATAATGGAATAGCGTTACAGAAGTGCAGAGAAACAAAGTGATGAAAGTGCTGTTCATATCCTAAGCGGTCTGGAAAGTTTGGAGCTAGGTGCTTACTCTGGAGACTCTAGAGAGAGAGAGAGAGAGAGAGAAAGACAGAGAGAGAGAGAGAGAGAGAGAGGGGAAGTGAGAGAGAGAAGCAGTGAACTGGGACTAGCTCTAATGCACAGAGGAGCAGAGGAGATCATTGGCTTTTTTCGGTTTTACTTACACAGTTACCACTGCACTGCACTCACAGCAGAGCTTACTTCTTCTTGCCGCCTAATGACATATTTTCTGTTTTTTTCTTCTATGAACAAAAGACACACCTTCATGTTAGTGGTTGTAAATGAGGCCACGGGGGGGGGGGGGGTTTGCGTGTACGTGCGTGCATTTGTGTGTGTGTGTGTGTGTGGTGTGCGTGCTTGAATGCCACCCCACCTAGCTAACGCAAAAGCAGCATGGTTGATTATTCCTGCAGCAGGCCTGTGCCCGGCTATTGGGTAAAACACAAGCACTGAACCCCACAGACGGACGAGTAGACAGACAGACTCGGAGACAAAGGCCCCATGTGCATAACAAGCTGAAGAGCCCAGCATCCAGACTCTCAGACAGACCATCAAACAGACAAGACACAGACAGACAGACAGACATACGGGCAGGCTCTCAGACAGACCATCAAACAGACAAGACACAGGCAGACATACAGGCAGGCTCTCAGACACACTATCAAACAGACAAGACACAGGCAGACATAGACAGACAGACAAACCAACAGACAGAAAGACAGGCAGACAGACATAGACAAACAGACAGAAAAAATGATAGACAGAAAGAAAGACAGACACAGACAGACAGAAAGACAGACCGCCAGACAGACAGACATACTGTAGATAGACAGACAGACCGACACACAGACATAGACAGACATAGACATAGACAGTCATAAACTGCCAGACAGACAGACAGCCATGGACGGAGTACAGGGTCTCTACCTCGTGTACCTCTGTCAAGGCATCGTCGATCTGCTTCAGCTCCTCGTAGTGGTCCCGAGAGTCCCGCAGCGGCTGCACCATGATGTCCTCGATCTGAGGGAAGAGCTGACGGATGCCAGAGCGATCGTGTTATAAA
The DNA here is from genome assembly GCA_002895965.2 of Coryphaenoides rupestris. Classification (NCBI taxonomy): domain Eukaryota; kingdom Metazoa; phylum Chordata; class Actinopteri; order Gadiformes; family Macrouridae; genus Coryphaenoides; species Coryphaenoides rupestris. Next base: position 195,200 of record PIJE02000699.1, on the reverse strand, counting down.
AGTGACATGAGATAGACACACACACACACACACACACACACACACACACACACACACACACACACACACACACACACACACACACACACCCATGGGAGGTCCCTTGTCTCACCCACACACATTGTCCCTCTGGTCTGTCTGTCTATCTGTCTGTTCTGTCTGTCTATTTCTGTCTGTCTGTGTCTGTCTTTCTTTCTGTCTATCATTTTTTCTGTCTGTTTGTCTATGTCTGTCTGCCTGTCTTTCTGTCTGTTGGTTTGTCTGTCTGTCTATGTCTGCCTGTGTCTTGTCTGTTTGATAGTGTGTCTGAGAGCCTGCCTGTATGTCTGCCTGTGTCTTGTCTGTTTGATAGTGTGTCTGAGAGCCTGCCCGTATGTCTGTCTGTCTGTCTGTGTCTGTCTGTTTGATGGTCTGTCTGAGAGTCTGGATGCTGGGCTCTTCAGCTTGTTATGCACATGGGGCCTTTGTCTCCGAGTCTGTCTGTCTACTCGTCCGTCTGTGGGGTTCAGTGCTTGTGTTTTACCCAATAGCCGGGCACAGGCCTGCTGCAGGAATAATCAACCATGCTGCTTTGGTTAGCTAGGTGGGGTGGCATTCAAGCACGCACACACACACACACACACACAAATGCACGCACATACACGCAAACACCCCCCTGTGGCCTCATACAACCACTAACATGAAGGTGTGTCTTTTGTTCAATAGAAGAAAAAAACAGAAAATATGTCATTAGGCGGCAAGAAGAAGTAAGCTCTGCTGTGAGTGCAGTGCAGTGGTAACTGTGTAAGTAAAACCGAAAAAAGCCAATGATCTCCTCTGCTCCTCTGTGCATTAGAGCTAGTCCCAGTTCACTGCTTCTCTCTCTCACTCCCCTCTCTCTCTCTCTCTCTCTGTCTCTCTCTCTCTCTCTCTCTCTCTCTCTAGAGTCTCCAGAGTAAGCACCTAGCTCCAAACTTTCCAGACCGCTAGGAATGAACAGCACTTTCATCACTTTGTCTCTGCACTTGTAACGCTATTCCATTATTATATTTGTACACAAAGAGAGAGAACCTTTTAATGCACGCAAATTGATCCAAATGACGTACATTTGTAGTTCTCAGCATGGTGGCGTTGCTTCGGCCGATCACAAAGTGGTGTTTATACTGGATTTTTTTTTATCTGAACACATTCTTGGATTATTTCTCCAAGAGTTGCTTCTTTCTTCGTTCTGCTCATGTTGTTTGACTGCAATTGAGCGTGTAATGTTTTTCAACTTCTTAATTTGTTTGCTCCAGTAAAAGTTTAGGGGTGGAAGACGTACAACAACACAATCTATTTTTAATTTGTACCGTGGTGGAATATCATTTTGAATTACATTTTGAAAGTCAAGCATGCCTTGATTATTGCACTACAGGTGTGGTACACTCAATGTTTAGTTTTTTGCTTTATTTCGTCAGGGTTTATTTGAGTTTTTACGGTGACATCACGGCAGCCATGTTGTCTTTGCAGGCCTAACGGGAGGTGTCACTTGTTCTTCACAGGGCACTTCCCTTGTGATCCGATTCAAATCCAAATAGGTCTGATTGAGCTTGTACTGCGGCCACGAAGGAGGAAGAGGAGGAGGAGGAGGAGGAGGAGGAAGAGGAAAGAAAGACGGCTCGGCTACATATCTGAACTAAATTTAGGGCCTCAAAGAGACGCGTCTTGAACTTTGACTTCTTCGCTGGTGGTAACCGAGAGCGACCCGGTGACCCCTCTTTGATTAGGGGTGACGTGTACACACTACACGTTGTTTTTATTTCCATAGAATTACAGTCCTATTGAACGGTTAGGGTCAGCTCTTCGGAAGAGGAATCATAGCATTGTTTTTGGATGTACTCAAGTTATGTTATACTGTTGCCAAATATATAATACAATTATGAGCGGTTCACAATGTCTTGCTGAACAGCCCTTTCATTTCCTCTGACACAATGAAATGGACCAAATCTGATCAAATGGTTCCAGACAACAGCAATAAGTGATGGTAATGAGTATGTGATGGGTAGCCATGTAACTCTTGAGTTGTTATTACGTACAATGTTAATGTGTAATGTGTTGTAAGTATTCAAATATATACGGGAAGTGTGCTTTTACATAACTTACACAATCAATCAGTATATGTCAAGTTAATTTGTCTCCTACTCTAAGAAGGCGTGTCTTATACTTTAAGGTTCTTTGTAAACAGTTTTGTTTTAAAACAACACAATGTAAACTAGTTAGCTCAGACATAGATAGACAGACAGACCGACATACAGACATAGACAGAACATAGACAGACAGACAGACAGACAGCCATGGACGGAGTACAGGGTCTCTACCTCGTGTACCTCTGTCAAGGCATCGTCGATCTGCTTCAGCTCCTCGTAGTGGTCCCGAGAGTCCCGCAGCGGCTGCACCATGATGTCCTCGATCTGAGGGAAGAGCTGACGGATGCCAGAGCGATCGTGTTATAAAAGTGACATGAGATAGACACACACACACACACACACACACACACACACACACACACACACACACACACACACACACACACACACACACACACACACACACACACACACACACACACACACACACAGGCACACACACGGGGTCCCCCCCCCTACCTTCATGACGTTCTGGAACATGGGGATGAGGACGAACTTGATGAAGCCGATCTGTGCGGTGGGCTTGGTGACCTTGTCGCGGTCCATGAAGGGGGCGACGGGGAGACCCTCCGACTTCTCCCGGTCACTCTGGTCGGCGGAGCGCCAGGGTGAGATGTCAGGCCAAGGTCACACATCATCAGTAAGCACTAATTAAACCTCACATCAGGACGCAGATCCTTGATGAACATATTAAGGGGGCCATACTGGTGTCAATACGACCCCGTCGCTGTTACCGAGGGGGGATTGAATTGCATTGTATGTGCTCCGGTGTTTACCTTTATTGCTATTTACCTTTATTGAGTGAATGTCATCCTAAGGCATTGTTTGCTGCTCGTGGACATGTCACCTTTGGAACGCATAGAAACCGAATCTGTGGGGAGACTTGGAAACGACGAGGCATCGCTAATCCTGTTGTTTAGCTTTGCTGAATTGTAATTTTATTCCTTGTGGGAGCACCTGCTCCTTGCTTCTCTGCTGTTTGCATCTGCATTCCATTGGTTAAGTGCCGGTGGGTAGAGCCTGTGACTACTGAGTAGTGTCATTGTTTGTGGTGTAATTTACGACAACAGCCTAAACTTATGCATTTGGGGATTTCTCAACCTGGACCATATTTTTATCATTGTGGGTCTAGGTAACTCACTTATGGATAACGCTTTTTGAAATTGGTCCCATATTGAGCAAGAGCACTTCAGCTTTTAGCCGCAAAATGCCTGCGATGCAAACCTTTGGGTCACTAGCGCCCTGATAATATACTGTAGGTCCTCTAAAAGTGCTTGTTTTGATTGCTCTTATCAGCACCTGACAACATTATGGAAAGGATCCCAACAAAAGTCGTTTCTTTACCTTTACTTTTCACTTGAGCCGGTGTGTTTGTTATCACTGAAGGTGATAAATATTCAGGCATGACTTTATCATTTAGATCCCACTAAGCTACGCTTTCCCTCTCTCTCCAACTCCCCCTCAGCATTCTCTTCCTGCAACAACTCAACCCTCACAAGAAGCTCACCAGTCTAGGCGGTACTCTAACCGAAGGGCTTTGGACTATTTCCAATGACTGGTATGATGCAACATCTGGGGCTGATTTCCACGAGGCAGTCACCTGCATGAAGTACTCCTCCAGCAGGCAGTCCACCCAGGGCTCGGCCACCTCGGTGGGCCGCACCTCGTTGGAGATGTCACAGCACTTGATCAACACCATCTTCAACTGGAGGGCAACACACAGATCCACACACAGTATCAGTGAGGATCAGGGAGAGAGAGAGAGAGAGAGAGAGAATGTGATGGTCTGGTTTAATCAGCCTCACCTGGCTGATTAGGCTCTGGGGAAGCCTGAGGCTGCACACCTGTGGTGCATTGAGTAATCAAGGACCACAGGTTAAACCAGCCATCACCACAAACACACACACCCACCAGAGTCACACACCACTCAGAAAGAGCTCTGACTTGTCAGCATTTACCACCTCGATGGCTGCGCAGCATCCAATAAAGTGGCTTTGATAACACCTACCTGTGTCCATGTTTTGTCAGAGGAGGCCAACAAAGCCCCCTATACTGTGGCAAGATTCACTGCCACAACATTCTACTGTAATCCATCCATCATGTGTTACACACACACACACATCTTACACCAATATCCTTTTCCCCAGTGGTCGACCACTTACGCTAATACTGTTCCTCTGGCTTACAATTCATTACGCACACAATGGCCTGCCTGTTGCCTGTTGCCCGGCGATACTTCTGCTTCAGCACACAACAAATAACTCATCGATGGCAGGGCTTCCATGCGGTGCCCAATGTGATCTCGTAGCAAGGGGTTGAGTGTGTTTGTGAGTGTGGAACGTACACACGTGCGTGCCTCCTCTTGGCTGAAAGTCCAAAGCGGTGTCCACCTTCTGCTTGAAGAGTCGAGAATCTCGCCATGCCGCGCCATGTCGGTGGCCAGGATCAGCGTGATGACTGCCTAGGAGGAGGGGCATGGCAACGGCCAACACGTCATACACAGTAAGTGTTCGCTGTCATAAGATAAGATAAGTCTTTTTATAGGAAATTCTTGTGCCAGGTTGCATGAGCAATACATAAAACAAAAAGAAAAGAAACAGAATAATACAAATAAATAACAGATTTACAAAATGGTACAGTCCTAGTAGAATAAACAATATAGATAAGTATATAAATGTAGATGAAGATAAGGTATTCAGTCCGCGAAAACAATTTGGCAATAATTGAAGTGTATTACAACTGTGATAATAATAATGGTAAGAGAACGTATTGCACATGATAAAAATTAATATTAAGAATATTGCACATAAATGTTGAAGGCAATGTAGAAGAAGTATTGCACATGACATTAAGAATATTGCACACGATGATGAGAGGAGATGAGAGGTAATATTGCAGGCAATACAGTATTTAGAGGTAACATGATATTAATAATATTAATAATAATAAAGCACATGATAACGTAACGTAAGATTAACGTAACGTAAGATTAATAATGCTATTCTGTTATGAACTAATCTGCGCACAAACTATGACATTTGAACAATATCTACCGTATTGTTTATAATCCGTAGGTCTAAACTCAACTTTAGACTGTACGATACATTATGGAAACATATTTAGAACCGTTTACAGGGGAGTACTGCTTCATACAGGTGCTGCTACATCAACTCCACTTCCGCAAAAAAATGCAGACCATTGATAACATTTTCCCGCAATGCAAATTCCGGACCAAAGATCAATGGTCAAATGGTCAAATGTTTTTTTTGCGGAGAGAGAGTTGACTTGCAGACTGCGATGTATTCACAATATGTATATGAAGCATATGGGAGAGTGTGTGTTTGGTGGCTGGTTGGCTTAATTGGCCTCACCTGGCCCAGTTACAGTCTGGTGGGGGCGTAGGGCTACAAGCCTGTGGTGTATAATCACCCAAAACTAAGAATTGTTGTGCTTTTGTTAGCTTAGAATTAGCCCTTTGTATTTACATAGGGAGTGGGTCGCCTTCTCAGTAGTACTGGATGCGGTCGTAGACGATCATTGAAAGTATCTACTGGCACCTGAGGGCCACCGTAGTTCTCGTACATGTTTTGAAAGGAGGGGTGGGGCTGAGAGGGGTATTCAGCTGGTCGCAATCTGCAACCTGACCACTAGATGCCACTAAATCCTACACGCTGCACCTTTAAGTGAGCTGTTACATGCAGAAGGACTGACCCACCTGCCGGATCTGTTTGAAGGCCTCGGGGTCCACGTTGGCAAAGATGTTGCACTCGGGCAGAGAGAGGATCTGGAAGGCCACGGCGCAGTGGTGGTTCTCCAGGGGAGAGATGTCGTTGTAGCGCACCGCCAGCTCCGTGGCCGCATTGATCTGGTAGCTGACACACAACAAACGGAACACTCATCACACAAAACCACCCCTCATCACGGGAGCTTGGCAGAAATACAGTGAACATGACAGGGAGATAAAGTCAAATGCTTTTTTCAATTAGATCAGTCAGATTTTTTTTTTCTCACACCTCAACTTTGGGCTGAGCGTGAAGACAGGGAGCACTGAGCAGACAGCTTGAACACACGCAATGATGAATGGCCCTTTCTCTCGAAAACCCCTGTCTGTCAACAGCTCCACCGGAGGTGTTTGCAGTCAAAGCCATTTCAGGTGCGCCGCCCGCACACTTGTCCTCTAATGTGGTGTGAACAGACTACCGGGCTACAGGCCGGGAGACGGGAGGGGATGCTAAGAAGAGGCCATAGCTGAGCTCCTCTGTGTTATTGACATGGCGAAGACAGGCCAGGGTGAAGACGGTTGAGTGAAAGCGGTTTGTTGTTGTTGTTGTTGTTGTTTGTCATTACGTGTTGTTGTAGCCGGGGTGGTCCAGGTCGTGGCACACGGCGGCGGTCATGAGAATGCCCATGTCTGTCACAGTCAGCTTCTCCTGCACGACTCAGAGGAGGAGGAGGAGGAGGAGGAGGAGGAGGAGGAGGAAGGGAGGGCAAGTGTAAATATACACAGAGATAGACCGTAAGGCCTGAAAAGACATGCAAACACACCGTCTCTCTCTCTCTCGTTGTCTCTCACACACAAACACACAAAGACACAGACACACACACAGGCGTTTCCTCACCTGAAGGTCACAGAGGTGGATCATCCCATACATCATCTGGCTGACGCAGAAGCAATGGCGGAAGTTGTGGAAGGGGTTTCTACGGTAGTTCTCTTGAATGCCCAACTGGGGGGAAAAAACACAGAACGATCATGAGCACCAGTGGACTCTATAAAACAAAAACTATCGCCTCTGGGATAATGCGCTACTCTATTTATTGGCAGCAGCAGCAGCAGCAGCAGCAGCAGGTCTGTCGGTGTGTATTATGAGGTGATATTGACACGGTGCACACGCTTCATGCATGCATACGTGCACAGTAGCCGGTTCTCTGCGACGGCATGAATGAAGCATACCAGCCAGCGCTTCAGGGTGATGGGGTTCATGTTGAATTCCTTCACCAGCCCCAGGTCGTGGTACATGTACTCCAAACAGCTCAGCATCTACACACACACACACACGCACACACACACACACACACACGCACACACACAGTGACGGATGAAGACAGAGGTTCTTGTAAGGTTAATTAATGTGGCCTGATTTTAATTGGTTCATCTTGAAAGGCGACTCGGGTTCATAGCTATGAACGCTACAACGCTAGTTGTAGCGGTGGTTGTTGTGGCGGTGATGGTGGTGGTGGTGATCCCTCACTAACCTCATTGTGTTCCCAGTGCCAAACATCAAAGGTCGGCTTCTTCAGCGCCTCGATTGTCTCCTGAGACAAGGTGTACTGCGGAGGACCAAGCCATACATGTGAGGTTCATCTCCAACCAGATGCACCATGGGCCGTGGCTTTCATGAAACGGTAGAGGAGGGGGTCGGAGGAAGACCGGAAGAGCCCGGTGGACGTACCTTAGGATAGTTGGGCACGTCGCGTCTTGGCGTCGGCTTCTTCCCATCGTCTGAGAAGTTGTATTTGCAAGAGCAGTTCACTCTGATTAGTGAGGAGGGGGGTGGGGGGGGGGGGGGGAAGCATATTGTTTATAGCAGCCATTTTATAGTTATAATGTATAGTTGTCTTCTATATGATGTGCTGTCCTATTATTCAATTTCACAGGCTGCTGAGCACATCGAGTCATGTTGCTGTCGTGTCCTGATGTGAACGTGTGTACGGTGTAGATCTAACATGAAAAATATAGAATTGATCATCATCAATCGTGTCGGTCAACTTGATTAATGTGTTGGTCAACTTGATGAATTCCCGTCTTGACCTGCTGCCGACGCGCGAGTTCATCTCATCCCGCAGCTTCTTCAGTTCGTTTTTACACTTCTCGATCTCCACCACCTTCAAGCCCTCCACTGAAACAACAACATAGCACACTCACATCCCTGCGTTGCCGCACACAGCATGCAGCGGTGTGTCGATCGCAGCGCACAATGACAGCAACACAACAGCGGTGTCCCTTTTTTCGAGCGACTTCAAATGAATCGAGGGCCATGCGTCGCGGATGGAAGGACCTTTTTGTCGCGCCGTAGCCAACACGACAATGCTAACGTGAGACACATTAAGATAGGATAAGATAAGATAGAGCTTTATTCATCCCGTAGGAAGTTCTTTTGGCAGCGTTTGCTCAAGAATACCGACAACATATGAATAAAAACAATAGAATAATAAATGCACAGTGAATCAGCCTCAAAGAAAAAATATAGGTAAGATATTTCGTAAACCAAGTTGGCAATGGTATTCTGAAGTAGTAGTGAGAAGTAGTATTGCACATGATATTAGGAATGATGATGAAAGGTAATATTGCTAGGTAATATTGAAAGGTAATATTGAGGCACATGATATTAACAATTGCATCGACCATGAAGAGGTTGTCGAAGAAGAAGAAAAAGAAACTCACGTTCCACTCTCTTCTCCAGCATCGCTAGCCTGTTAGTCACCTCCGTCTTCAACTCATTGATACGGAAAGCTCTGTGAAAGGGGATCACAGATCAATATTAGTTTTTTTTTGTCAGTTTGGATGGATTGACGAGAGCAGGAGTGGAGAGAGAAATTAAATAGTATGAAACCTGTTGTGTCTGTGCTCCGTTCTCTGTTTCACCGCGTATGGGGTATGTGTGTATTTATAATTACTAAATGTGTTTGGAAAGCACGCTGGTGCTTGAAAGGGATGGGGTGTGTGTGTGTGTGTGTGTGTGTGTGTGTGTGTGTGTGTGTGTACGGGGGCTCATGCCTACACCGTGACGCAACATAAAAAACAGGGTAGTTACCTGCTAAACTGCTCAGCCATCTGCGACAACACGTTCTGGAACATGTCTTCTTTCTCTGCAGAGGTCAAACACACACACACACACACACGAGTGATAAATAACTGTCGGCAACTTTAACTACTGTACCTTTTGTGTGAATGCGGTATTTGTTCTAAAGTGTTAGTGTGTGTGCGTGTGTGTGTGTGTGTGTGTGTGTGTGTGTGTGCACGTAGGGCAGCATTTTATGGGTTAGTGGGCCACTGAAAGAGGTCCTTGTGTAGGTGGGTCTACCTCCGAGCTGACCGGTGGAGAGAGGAACCACTTTGTACAAGGAGCTGGGAGGAAACAAGACACGTTGAGATGTTAATTCACGGCTCCTGCGGTCGTTTCGCATCATTAGCCTATTATCCAGCAAAAGGTTGCACATTCTGCATCCGCTTTCTTTCAGTCAAGCAAGGCCACAAATCTACAGAAAGAAAAAACGAAAACAACATTGTTGCCGTGCAGTCTAACAACGATGTGACGCAGTGAGCAGGATCACGATCACAACGCGGACGTGGCGAGGCTGAGGCGTTACTTTGGGGAGTTGGGGGGCATGGTGGGGTCGATGGAGACCAGCGCGCCCTCCGGATCCACCATCATAATGGCGGTGTTCCTGGAGGCACGGGGGAAAACAAAGTCAGGAGACTTTGAGAACCGCAAACAAGAAGGAAAAAAACAACAACAACAATAAAACTCAAACACACAATGTGGAATAGGAAGGTTTTTTTCAAAGGTTTTTTTTCAGGAGAATTAGAAATAAAATAGAATCAAATCAAATCAAATCTTTTTTTGGAAAACATGTCCATATGACCACAGCAGAAGGTGGGAGGGCATAAACGAATCTGGCAGAAAAGTACACGAAACACATGAAAACACATTGAACGTATTATTCTCAGGAATAACAATTTGGAAACGAGAAGGATAAAAGCGAGAGGAGGAAGAAGAAGGAAGGAAGAAAGAAAGAGAGGATGAAAAGCGCGCGGCGGCTGACCTGGGTATGTTGGAGGAGGAGCACAGCAGCTCTTTGATATCACATGGGCTGCAGTGACGGCTGAAGACCACCTGAGAGAGAGAGAGAGAGAGAGAGAGAGAGAGAGAGAGAGAGAGAGAGAGAGAGAGAGAGAGAGAGGGAGAGAGGCACGGCACATACTTATTATTACATAAGTACGATATGCGGCAACGCGTAATGCGCTTAATTCGCCACCATGCGTTCAACCCGACCTCCCCCCCCCCCCCCCCCACCACGCAGGCCCCACTCGCTTGCAACGCTAATTCCCACAAACCGCCCCCAATTTAGGATTGAATGCACTTTTCCACAGCCACCCCCCCCCGGCCCCACGGAGAACGCAGACCGTCGCAGGCCACCGACTACACCGCCGCCACACCAGCATCTCGGTTGCACACAGAGCCACCTGTGTGTGTGTCTGCACAGCGGGGGGGCCCCCTCAAAGACACACCTGTGCACCAACAGCTGTGGACATTTTCATTTTAAGGCTTGGGGGGCCCCTCCTTACACCCCTAGAGGAAGGATGGGGGTGGGGGGGTTATAGGAAGGTTATCCGATTTCATGGATTCGAATGAAGAGGAACGAGTCACATGCGGGATGTGTGTGTGTGTGTGTGTGTGTGTGTGTGGGGGGGGGGTCAGGAGGGAGCCACAGCTGAGTGAGTTCGAGTTCAAGTTCACTTCGGAGCCGTGCAGAAACGTGAGGGAAGGAGACAGCTGGGCTGGAGGGAGGAGGGAAGACGGCGGTGTAAGGAGGTAATGACAGTGTCAACACTGAAACCTAACTCGCCCACCGAAACAACAAGCATGCAAATCAGTCCTCAGTGTGTGAGTCAGTGTTCTTGTAAAATGAATGTCATTTACAAATGCGTACAATAATACAGAGATGTTATACCTGGAACCGAGCGGTGTCAATGTCTTTTGATTTGGATTGTTCAGGAAATGATTTGATTTGTGCCATTAAAGCAACTTCAAATCTCCAAATTGGATTAGACTTCAACGCATCAATACAGAATGCCTTCCAAAATGAATTCCGTACACATATTCCAAGTGTTGTGCACTTTGGACGATGAAACGCAGGCTTCATAGGAATATGTTTAATAATCATTACCCTTTTAATAATAATAATAATAAGAGAAGAAGAAGAAGAAGAAGAAGTAATAGAAAAATAATAATAATAATAATAATAATAATAATAATAATAATTATTAAACACATTTTCACAAGGTGCAAACATTTCCCAACATTTCCTCAAAACAAAGTTCCCATTGTCGTCAATCTGATTCCAGCGTTCCGCGTGGAAGCAGCAGTTTGAACGCCTGTTTCTCCCCCCCCACACACAGAGACATATTTCAACCTGCGCTGAGGTTATGACAGCAAGCCGCTTTGATCGCCAGAATGCACCGTGGGACTGACTGACTGACTGACTGACTGACTGACTGACTGACTGACTGCTGCTCTGTTGTTTTCACCCCCGACATGCACACACACCACGGCTGCGGGTTCCTTGTGACTCCCTGCGCTGCACTGATCTTACATCTCGAAGCCAGGGGGCCAGGCTATGTGCTGTGTGTGTGTGTGTGTGTGTGCGTGTGTGTGTGTGCGTGTGTGCGTGGTGCGTGTGTGTGTGTGCCAGGTGTGGGGGACAAATGATCCTGCGGAGGCCCTCAGTGCTGGGTGCTCTTGAGGCGACATGTGTCAGCGGCAGCAGCGCCGCACTCGAGAAACACTTGTCCCTGCGCCGCCGAATCAGCCAGTGTGTTATTTCAGTAAGCCTCTCGGTATATTTGGAAGCACAACGCGACACGACATGACCACTCCCCCCCCCACACCCGCCCCCAAAACAACCCCCACACCCGCAACCCCCCCCCCCCCCCCCCACCCTGATCATCATCAAAAAAAAAAAAACAAACGCCAACTGATGTGCTTGTGTATGTCATTTTGGAATATAGTTATAAGAGCTGTTTTGATTTTAGACACTACACTGTGTTCTTCTTCTTGTATTTGGAAAACACTTTAATCCCCACAAGGGAGGAGGAGGTGCTGCTGGTGGTGATTTATGTTTTTGTCTTTTGTTTTAATGCTGAATAATTATCAGTCAGGGGCTTGGGGGGTGCGGGAGGGCGGGTTGTTGGGATGGAAATAATAAGCGGTGTGTAGCCTGTAAGCAACAGGTGCTGGATTCTGTCAAGATCACCTGTAGACCCCTCTGCGTGGGGCTCTATTTATAACCCGGCACACTAAGTGAGTTCTCTGGGAGTATTCACACACGCTCTCCGGGGACAGAGGGGCTAAACTGGAATATATAATGAAGTGAGTCTTTGAGGTTTCCAATTAGTTTTAATTGGATTTAATTTGATATATTTGTGTTCATGTTGAATGCCTTTGCTTCTTTTTTTTTATAAGCAATCATAAATAAACAATTCAACCTCATTGAGATTTAGTTTCATATATGTTATTCATAAGTGCTATAATGCCTATATTACACTACGCAATGCCGACATTATCTATAAACTGTAATATTGAATGGAAAAGAAAAAGAAAATATGATTGATTACCATCATTATCATAATTGAGGTTTATTTTAATCTCTATGATTGAACCTAGAAATATATCATTTCATACTTTAAATATGATTAGTGCAAAACAAATCCCCTATTTCATCCGGGTTTTTCCCTTCAATAAATACATTATATCTTTCAAATTAACTATATCACTATAGCTTTCTTTCAACCACAGCAGACATAACAAACCAAAAATGAAGGCATCACAAACAGCCTGTTGCGACATTTTTGGTTTTTTATCGTTCAGCCTAAAGTAAACACCACAAAGCATCGCCTCGCTCTCTCACAGGAAAGCAACCGACCTTCTGGACCTTTCCGTCCACATTGAGGTAGATGGTTTTGGGGGCATAGTTGGAGGAGCTGGAGCCCATGTTGACCTCCCTCTCCTCTCTTGGTCAGGTGGACGGAGGGCGGGCGGATGACTCACAACAGTTCCTCAGGACACACTGAGAGAGAGAGAGAGAGAGAGAGAGAGAGAGAGACACAGAGGGGCTCACAGACATGTATGAGACCCACGCACTCACACACACACACACACACACACACACAGACACACAGGAGGGGAGAGCCGGGGAGAGCGAGGGGGAAGTGGGTGTGAGCGACAGGAGAAGCTGAGGAAGGTGTATGTGGGAGCAAGATGGGGGAGCCAGAGGGTGTATGGAGAACGATATAATTGGCGCCCTCAAAGGTTGCCAGGGGACCGTTACCACGGAACAAGAAAGAAGAAGGAACTAAAAAAGGAAAAAAAGAGATGACCTTAGTGTTTTAAGTGGCACACCGCTTTCACCTGAAATGGCCACAGACTGTCTATATAATACAGGCAGACATGTCACATGGTGGGGGGGCGGGGGGGAGCAGAGCACAGCACACAGTTGACCTGAATAGCTCTGGAGCGTTTATCAATGGATTACAAAAGAGATGAAAGTGTCACAACTGACACCTACAAACAGGGCACAGAGTGCAGGTTGCTGAATATATTCTAGAATGTCCACATCAAAATAAAAACAAATACATGACTTAAAATAGACTAATCAAATACCCATTACGTATTGAGGACCCATTAATTGCAAATTAAATCACATGGTAAATTAAAGCCATTAACCAATTAGATTTTGTAATATAGCCAGCTGTTACATGACCCACAATGTGTGTGTGTGTGTGTGTGTGTGTGTGTGTGTGTGTGTGTGTGTATTTGTGCATGGGTGTGTGTGTGTGTGTGTGTGTGTGTGTGTGTGTGTGTGTGTGTGTGTGTGTGTGTGTGTGTGTGTGTGTGTGTGTGTGTGTGTGTTGCCATCCCCAGTCCCCTCTTGTGTTCCTAGTTGAGAATCGGTACAGCAGATGGTTTGGTCAGACAAGTTCAGCAGGGCACTTCAGCAGATCTGCCATCGGTAAGGGGCAATGATAAATTATATTTTATGTATTTTAACGTGACCATTTCAGATGTTATCCAGGCTGGTGGGCTTTAGAAATGGCATTCACTTGTTAATTTCATTCATTCATTCTTTTTCATACATTGCACATTGTTTGTGGCATAGGTATATTACACAGCACTGACTGTTGATTGGGATGCAATCATACACAAAACAACAGAAACAAGAAACATTGACTTTGTGCCACACTAGATGGAGAAGGCAAGATAGGAACGTTCAGACTTTCCACAAGCCACAAGCCACTTCCGGTGTGCTGGAGGACACGTCTGGGAAGATTTCATCCTGCAGAGGAAGGAGGTCATTAATTAGAGAGCTCATCTTTATTCACACACACTCGGATGCTGACATTGAAACACACACACACGCACAACACACCCACACACACACAAACAGGTGTTATTCTACTCCCACAAGTCTAATTAACTCTGCGTGTTCCTGATTGGCTAACACAGAAAGGTGACAATGTAAGGCATGCTTCCAAAAAAAGTCAAGCATTTTTCCAAAATAGATTTACAAAACTTCAACAGTCTGTGTTCCAGTTAAATGTGCAGCATATGCTGCAAGAGTTGTTGTTTTTTGCAAATCTATGTATGTGTGTGTGTGTGTGTGTGTGTGTGTGTGTGTGTGTGTGTGTGTGTCTGTCTGTATGTGTCTATGTGTGCACGTGCGGGTCTGTATGTGTGTGTGTGTGTGTTTTTGCACAGTCTACGTTGTGCATGTGTATTCATGAGCCTGTGAACCAAGGACTGAAAGATCTTTGTAATGGAAGACAATAAAAGACAGATCAAAACAGACCGGATGGCTGATCATGGGAGATGCTCCTCTAATTATCCCACCTTCAAGCAAGCAGAGTGCGGGTATCAGGATAAAAGCAATGAAATGAAATCATGGACATCTGAATAATAAAAGGCTCCCATCTGGGGGTCTGAAAGGAACAAATTAGACTCATAATAGTGTCCTGTGCTGACCAGTTCAGGATGATCATCGTTTGCGTGTGAGAGAGAGAGAGAGAGAGAGAGGGAGAGTCACATTAACTCATACGACCTAAAAGGCCTATAGTCTAATAGTGTAATAACTTCAACAGCACATGATGGATGAAGAATAAGAAGGCAACAGTCTAGCGGCCTTACATAATTCGTGCATCCACTCGCGTCGTCAGACTATCCAGCTCTCGCGAGGTCACCATTCTGCTATCATATAATATACACGGATAGTCTCGCGAGACGACGCGTTCACGGCCTTGAGCGTCACATTGCGCAACACTTATTTCACCACAGGGTCTAACACGGGTCGTCTTGGAGTTGATTGATTTACATGTTAATATTCATTCAAAGGTAACCTGTGTCGTCATCAGTTCCATAGGCTCTTCATCCATCCAGGTGTTATGGGAACAGGTGAGCACATTAAACAATGCCCCCCCCCCCCTATTCATAGGAAAGCTCTAGCAGCCCTTCAGTTCACCAACACGTTAACAATGAACGCGTTACTCAGTTTATGGAAATAGCATGGGCGACCCCTGTTGGACTAATTAGGAATAACCACGATTCAAAGTTCAAATCAGATCAGCTGTAGACTCTGAGATCAGCGATAGACTCTGAGATCAGCTATAGACTCTGAGATCAGCTATAGACTCTGAGACTGACAGACTACTGTATTGGATAATATGAATGATACTAATAACACTACTACTACTACTACTACTACTACTACTACTACTTTCCTTTCATCATTATGTGCGATATTCTTAATATTTTTTATATCATGTGCAATACTTCCTCTTACCATTATTATTATTAGCCTTTTATTACACTTCAATTATTGCCAAATAGTTTTTGCGGACTGAATATCTTATCTTACCTATATTTTTATATTTCACCTATATTGTTATACTTCTCCTAGGACTTAGACCTACTGTACATTTGTAAATCTGTGAATTTTTTTTGGTGTTATTCTACTGTTTATTTCTCTATTGTTTTATTCTATTGCTATGCAACCTGGCACAATAATTTCCTTCGGGATTAATAAAGTTCTATCTTATCTTATCTTATCTACTACTACTACTACTACTACTACTACCATCAACAACAACAACAACAACAACAACAACAACAGGAGGTTGATGACACAATAGGTGAAAGGATAGTTTCCCTTTGAGTTTATTGTTTTATTTTGATGTTATGTGACCCAACAACACAAATACACAGGTTCAGTTAAAATGAAAACACGAGACAGAAAATAAAAGGAACAATTTAACATCCACCTCCCTAAACATTCATGTTCATTTACATATGTACAGGCACTTACGTGTATCAAAAGTCTGCAGGAAATGTCACCATCGAGAAGGAAATAGGGTATAAATTGTCTGGTACAAGGCTAGCAAAGATGCTGGTGGAATGGGAATTATTCTTATGCCAAAGTAACAGAAAAAACACATAAATAGGAAATGATGGAAGACGATGGAAAAGTGGGGCCCGTGACTAGATCGTTACTGACAGCCCTCATAGCGACATAGAAATAAAACATCTATCACATTCAATGAAATCCTTGTCACTTCCCTGCATAATTTAACAAGAGACCTATTACATACTAGAATATGCCTTCTATGGAATATCGTTGCACTCAATTAAATGTGTTGGGATGTGAAGAAATAACTACCTGTGCGTGAGTGTGTGTGAGTGTGTATGTGTGTGTGCGTGCACATTTGCGTGTGTGCATGTGCGTGTGTGTGTGTGTGTGTGTGTGTGTGCACATTTGCATGTGTGCATATGTGTATGTGCGTGCGTGCACATTTTGAGGGTGTGCATGTGCGTGCGTGCACATTTGAGGGTGTGCATGTGTGTGCGCGTGTGCATTTACATTTGCGTGTGTGCACATTTGCGTGTGTGCATGTGCGTATTTGTGTGCGTGCACATTATCGTGCCTGTGTCTGCGTGTGTGTGTGCGGGTCACTGCAGGATGGGTGAGTGAGCCTCCTCAGTGGTCAGCGGGCTCCCAGCTGCTCGGTGGGGCAGGCGTCCGGCCGGGGACCCCACGGGCGAGCGGAGCTTCCTGATGGGGTTGAACGCGTGCAGCGAGGATGAGCCTGGAGAGTGGGGAGGGGATTGGACGGGGATCAGGGCGGCGGGGCCCGACCCGGGCGGCCTGATGGGCAGCGGGTGAGCCAGGGGCGAGTGGGCGGGGCTGCGGGGGTACCTGCGCGGGCCCGAGGCCGACCACAGGGGCCTGTCGGAGGCGTTGAAGGCCGGCGGGTGAGAGGAGAGGTAGGTGGGGGCACAGTTCATGTCTGGGGGGCCGTGCATGTTCCCGGAACATTCCTCTAGCCTCTCCAGAGTCTCCTGGGGAGAGAGGAGGAGGTCGGACAGTGTGTTAAAATGAACACACTTTTTGTCAATTTGATCAAAAGACATTTGAAGGTGATATTTTGATACTCACATGTTCATTGAGAACATAAAGAGGCATAGGGCTCCTTCGGCCAAGAGTGGATGGTTTAGGTACAACATCAACTGAAAAAAATATTTCCCTGGTTCAGTAATTGGTTGAATAATCCAATATTTGCATACTATTTGAGATGCTGGACACTATTACAGTACTACTAACACAATGTGGTGTTATACTTCACAGCTTTGAATGAATTTTTGGATGTCTTTACCATCATGGCCATTTTCACTTGGCTCCTCGTAGACGGGTACTCTTTGCGGGACCGACCGATGTTTCTTCCTATGTAAGAAGTGAACTGTTATTCTTTAAGCTTGTTCAAAGCCTAAAATACAATTAAATTTAAGATTCTAACACAGCCGAGGGTGGTGACATTTTCCTTTGTCCCAGTGTATTCGGAATGTCAAAGTCAAAAAAGAGAGAGGGAAAGCAGGAGAGTAAGAGAGCGAGAAAGAGACGATGAAATAATGATTAAAGTCACGCTCTCTTACTTGGTGGGTTTCCAACAGGCACACACCGTCACCAGAGTGATGAGCAGGAATATGCCCCCGGTGGACAAGATGATGTATAGCGAGCTCCGTCCTAAGAGGCAGAGGGGTTAAGAGTCTTTAAAAAAAAACGAAAGAGACGGGTTGAGAAAGGTCCAGCCTGACACTTTCACTGTAGAGAGAATGTGACCAGGCAGGCACATGCGCACGGCCCCATCTGACTCTAATAGTTCTCTCACAAGTGGGGGTGTTATGCATGAGAAGTGATATCTCGGAGAAGAAGGGATCCTCTTTGCAGGGGGCGAATCCCAATAGAAATGAGATCCAAGCGGCGGAGACTTCGGGGCATGCTAAATGGTGTTCATTTGTCTGAACATTCTGACAGCTTTTTACAGGAACCTGGTCTAGTGTGGCCGTCGACGTGTCGTGTGAAACAACACGACAGGGATATGTATGTAGGTTAGTCCCTTTGGTACTTGCATGCATCCATGCAGTATCCATATAGTAGGCCAAAAGGCCTGAGGAGGAGGCTAATTGGTCCCACAACATACAGACTGTAGAGGGTGTGAGAGGATGAGAGAGAGAGAGACATCAAAGCATGCTGGCTTTGTCATCTGCCTCATAAATTATTGTCTTTTTACTAAATGACATTGTGAGCAGGGAGTGCTTTCTCATTCTCCCTCTCCCCCTCTCTCTCTCTCTCTCTCTCTCTCTCTCTCTCTCTCTCTCTCTCTCTCTCTCTCTCTCTCTCTCTCTCTCTCTCTCTCTCTCTCTCTCTCTCTCTCTCTCTCTCTCTCTCTCTCTCTCTCTCTCTCTCTCTCTGTGTGTCTCTCTCTCTCTCTCTCTCTCTCTCTCTCTCTCTCTCTCTCTGTGTCTCTCTCTCTGTGTCTCTTGACTGATGACCTCACAGAGAAAGTGTTCTAGCACTGTCAGCAGTGCAAAGATAATTGCATTTGCAAAGGCTATGCTTTGAGAGTGTTTCAGACACCCTATTCTTTACAATGTTTACCAATCTTTACAGCCGTGTAGGAAAGAATGTACTGTCCAGTAAGTGTCCTGTGAGAACCATGGTTTATAATAATGTTTTTTTCTTGATGCAGATGCATTGGGGATCATTCGGAGGACGGACGCAGTGGCACCTACGGTAAACGGTGAGTTTGACGGGCGCGCTCTTGGTGCTGCTGATGGGGTTGTCCACCGTGCACGTGTAGACGTCGTCGTCGGCCATCAGCACCCGGACGATGGTCAGCACCTTTTGGTCATGTGATAGCAGCAGACGCGTATCGTTGGTCAGCACTTGGTCTCCCTTCATCCAGCTGTAGACGGGCTTGGTGCCTTCGTCGTGGGAACAGTGGAGGCTGAAGAACTCGCTGTACTCCAGCACAGAGGACGCCATCATCTGGACGAACGGTCTGGACACGGGAACTGAGAACCACAATGGAGCCAGAAGACAGAAGGTGTTACTTCCAAGGAGTAGAAGGAAACGTATTAATCTAATGTCACATATAGAGGCCGCTTTAGCGTCTTAGCATCCAATAATCACGTCACCTCAAAGGCATATACTTTTGCATCATACGTGATTAAGCAAAAATATCTCAAACATACAGAGATTTTTCTTTGGCTGAGAAGGGCACTTTTATCTGAACGACCTTCATGAACTGGATTAATTTGGGAGTCACTGTTCTCAGCACAACTTTGAACACAGCTTTTAAAAGCACAGCAATTTAATGCAGCCTTTTGCTATCTTTTTTAAGCCAGGGCCCAGTAGAGCATGACCATCATCCTCTTGGGCCCACAATGTATAATATATTCAGAATTTTAACAGAATTAAACTCACATTAACGTCAATTAAGTCTGTGTCGGTTGTCAATCAGTGACAGTGTGCGAGTGAATACTGCAAGATCCGTATCAATGTCAGTGTTGTCACACAAATCAACAAAGGTGAAGCACAGGTTTAAACAGCCCTTCACAGCGTCCCGGTAGCCCAACCCCGTTCCAAGGTGCCCCAGTGCTGGACCCGTGGTTGGCTCTGGGACCCACCGTCGACGGTGAGCTCGATGGCGTGTTCCCCGGTGAAGCTGTCATCGGTGATGGAGATCTCCACCTCGTAGGCGCCCTCGTCCGACAGCTGCAGGTTGTGGATGAGCAGCGAGCCGTTCTCGTACAGCAGGATGCGGTCGCGGTAGTCGGGCCGCAGGTTCCCGATGATGCTGGTGCCGATGGACTGCACCACCGTCACCGGCTTCTCCCCCTCGCGCTTCAGCTGCCAGTGTATTTATAATTACTAAATGTGTTTGGAAAGCACGCTGGTGCTTGAAAGGGATGGGGGGTGTGTGTGTGTGTGTGTGTGTGTGTGTGTGTGTGTGTGTGTTGTGTGTACAGCCTGCTGTGTAACAGAACCATTAGGAAAGTCCAAAACAGGGTAGTTACCTGCTAAACTGCTCAGCCATCTGCGACAACACGTTCTGGAACATGTCTTCTTTCTCTGCAGAGGTCAAACACACACACACACACACACACACGAGTGATAAATAACTGTCGGCAACTTTAACTACTGTACCTTTTGTGTGAATGCGGTATTTGTTCTAAAGTGTTAGTGTGTGTGCGTGTGGTGTGTGTGTGTGTGTGTGTGTGTGCACGTAGGGCAGCATTTTATGGGTTAGTGGGCCACTGAAAGAGGTCCTTGTGTAGGTGGGTCTACCTCCGAGCTGACCGGTGGAGAGAGGAACCACTTTGTACAAGGAGCTGGGAGGAAACAAGACACGTTGAGATGTTAATTCACGGCTCCTGCGGTCGTTTCGCATCATTAGCCTATTATCCAGCAAAAGGTTGCACATTCTGCATCCGCTTTCTTTCAGTCAAGCAAGGCCACAAATCTACAGAAAGAAAAAACGAAAACAACATTGTTGCCGTGCAGTCTAACAACGATGTGACGCAGTGAGCAGGATCACGATCACAACGCGGACGTGGCGAGGCTGAGGCGTTACTTTGGGGAGTTGGGGGGCATGGTGGGGTCGATGGAGACCAGCGCGCCCTCCGGATCCACCATCATAATGGCGGTGTTCCTGGAGGCACGGGGGAAAACAAAGTCAGGAGAGAGGAGAACCGCAAACAAGAAGGAAAAAAACAACAACAACAACAACAACAACAAAACTCAAACGCACAATGTGGAATAGGAAGGTTTTTTTCAAAGGTTTTTTTTCAGGAGAATTAGAAATAAAATAGAATCAAATCAAATCAAATCTTTTTTTGGAAAACATGTCCATATGACCACGGCAGAAGGTGGGAGGGCATAAACGAATCTGGCAGAAAAGTACACGAAAAACATGAAAACACATTGAACGTATTATTCTCAGGAATAACAAGTTGGAAACGAGGATAAAAGGATAAAAGCGAGAGGAGGAAGAAGAAGGAAGGAAGAAAGAAAGAGAGGATGAAAAGCGTGTGGCGGCTGACCTGGGTATGTTGGAGGAGGAGCACAGCAGCTCTTTGATATCACATGGGCTGCAGTGACGGCTGAAGACCACCTGAGAGAGAGAGAGAGAGAGAGAGAGAGAGAGAGAGAGAGAGAGAGAGAGAGAGAGAGAGAGAGAGAGAGAGAGGGAGAGAGGCACGGCACATACTTATTATTACATAAGTACGATATGCGGCAACACGTAACGCGCTTAATTCTCCTAACTCGCCACCATGCGTTCAACCCGACCTCCCCCCCCCGCACCACCACGCAGGCCCCACTCGTTTGCAACGCTAATTCCCACAAACCGCCCCCGATTTAGGATTGAATGCACTTTTCCACAGCCACCCCCCCCCGGCCCCACGGAGAAACGCAGACCGTCGCAGGCCACCGACTACACCGCCGCCACACCAGCATCTCGGTTGCACACAGAGCCACCTGTTGTGTGTGGTCTGCACAGCGGGGGGCCCCCTCAAAGACACACCTGTGCACCAACAGCTGTGGACATTTTCATTTTAAGGCTTGGGGGGCCCCTCCTTACACCCCTAGAGGAAGGATGGGGGTGGGGGGGTTATAGGAAGGTTATCCGATTTCATGGATTCGAATGAAGAGGAACGAGTCACATGCGGGATGTGTGTGTGTTGTGTGTGTGTGTGTGTGGGGGGGTTGGGGTCAGGAGGGATCCACAGCTGAGTGAGTTCGAGTTCAAGTTCACTTCGGAGCCGTGCAGAAACGTGAGGGAAGGAGACAGCTGGGCTGGAGGGAGGAGGGAAGACGGCGGTGTAAGGAGGTAATGACAGTGTCAACACTGAAACCTAACTCGCCCACCGAAACAACAAGCATGCAAATCAGTCCTCAGTGTGTGAGTCAGTGTTCTTGTAAAATGAATGTCATTTACAAATGCGTACAATAATACAGAGATGTTATACCTGGAACCGAGCGGTGTCAATGTCTTTTGATTAGGATTGTTCAGGAAATGATTTGATTTGTGCCATTAAAGCAACTTCAAATCTCCAAATTGGATTAGACTTCAACGCATCAATACAGAATGCCTTCCAAAATGAATTCCGTACACAATTCCAAGTGTTGTGCACTTTGGACGATGAAACGCAGGCTTCATAGGAATATGTTTAATAATCATTACCTTTTTAATAATAATAATAATAAGAAGAAGAAGAAGAAGAAGAAGAAGTAATAGAAAAATAATAATAATAATAATAATAATTAATAATAATAATTATTAAACACATTTTCACAAGGTGCAACATTTCCCAACATTTCCTCAAAACAAAGTTCCCATTGTCGTCAATCTGATTCCAGCGTTCCACGTGGAAGCAGCAGTTTGAACGCCTGTTTCTCCCCCCACACACAGAGACATATTTCAACCTGCGCTGAGGTTATGACAGCAAGCCGCTTTGATCGCCAGAATGCACCGTGGGACTGACTGACTGACTGACTGACTGACTGACTGAGTGACTGCTGCTCTGTTGTTTTCACCCCCGACATGCACACACACCACGGCTGCGGGTTCCTTGTGTGACTCCCTGCGCTGCACTGATCTTACATCTCGAAGCCAGGGGGCCAGGCTATGTGCTGTGTGCTGTGTGCGTGTGTGTGTGTGTGTGTGTGTGTGTGCGTGCGTGTGTGTGTGTGTGCGTGCGTGTGTGTGTGTGCCAGGTGTGGGGGACAAATGATCCTGCGGAGGCCCTCAGTGCTGGGTGCTCTTGAGGCGACATGTGTCAGCGGCAGCAGCTCCGCACACTAGAGAAACACTTGTCCCTGCGCCGCCGAATCAGCCAGTGTGTTATTTCAGTAAGCCTCTCGGTATATTTGGAAGCACAACGCGACACGACATGACCACTCCCCCCCCACACCCGCCCCAAAACAACCCCACACCCGCAACCCCCCCCCCCCTGATCATCATCATCAAAAAAATGAAACGCCAACTGATGTGCTTGTGTATGTCATTTGGAATATAGTTATAAGAGCTGTTTTGATTTTGACAACTACACTGTGTTCTTCTTCTTGTATTTGGAAAACACTTTAATCCCCACAAGGGAGGAGGAGGTGCTGCTGGTGGTGATTTATGTTTTTTGTCTTTTGTTTTAATGCTGAATAATTATCAGTCAGGGGCTTGGGGGGTGCGGGAGGGCGGGTTGTTGGGATGGAAATAATAAGCGGTGTGTAGCCTGTAAGCAACAGGTGCTGGATTCTGTCAAGATCACCTGTAGACCCCTCTGCGTGGGGCTCTATTTATAACCCGGCACACTAAGTGAGTTCTCTGGGAGTATTCACACACGCTCTCCGGGGACAGAGGGCTAAACTGGAATATATAATGAAGTGAGTCTTTGAGGTTTCCAATTAGTTTTAATTGGATTTAATTTGATATATTTGTGTTCATGTTGAATGCCTTTGCTTCTTTTTTTTTATAAGCAATCATAAATAAACAATTCAACCTCATTGGGATTTAGTTTCATATATGTTATTCATAAGTGCTATAATGCCTATATTACACTACGCAATGCCGACATTATCTATAAACTGTAATATTGAATGGAAAAGAAAAAGAAAATATGATTGATTACCATCATTATCATAATTGAGGTTTATTTTAATCTCTATGATTGAACCTAGAAATATATAATTTCATACTTTAAATATGATTAGTGCAAAACAAATCCCCTATTTCATCCGGGTTTTTCCCTTCAATAAATACATTATATCTTTCAAATTAACTATATCACTATAGCTTTCTTTCAACCACAGCAGACATAACAAACCAAAAATGAAGGCATCACAAACAGCCTGTTGCGACATTTTTGGTTTTTTATCGTTCAGCCTAAAGTAAACACCACAGAGCATCGCCTCGCTCTCTCACAGGAAAGCAACCGACCTTCTGGACCTTTCCGTCCACATTGAGGTAGATGGTTTTGGGGGCATAGTTGGAGGAGCTGGAGCCCATGTTGACCTCCCTCTCCTCTCTTGGTCAGGTGGACGGATGGCGGGCGGATGACTCACAACAGTTCCTCAGGACACACTGAGAGAGAGAGAGAGAGAGAGAGAGAGAGAGAGAGAGAGAGAGAGAGAGAGAGAGAGAGAGAGAGAGATGGGGGAATGGCTCTTTTTAAACTGTATTGCATTCATGCATATTGAGATACAGTCCATGTTACAACTTGCATACATGCATACATACATATACAAATATAATTAATAGCGTAATATTTATTTTAAACATGTCCCTTCCTCGCTCTTTATATTGTAGCCATTATTGTGTGGCTTGTCATTTTAATTATTAGGTGTGGCGCTTTACTCCTATTATCTATCATCCTATAATCATAATTATTTTAATTATTTCAATTATAATAAGTTCATGACTCAACTCCTCCTTCATACGGTATGCCAGAACAATAATTTAAATGTGATGTACTCCCTAACTTAATGGAATGACTCAAAACCAATGTTCACCGTGGTCTTTCTCCAGCTGTTGTTGTTGCTGAGCATTGGCATTGGCAATGTTTGATTAATTAACAATAATAATATATTTTGTAGGAAAAACAACACTTTTATTTCACACATATCTAAAAGCTCTGGAATATTATTATTATTATCAGTAGTAGCAGTATTTCATTAGTCGTGTTATCAATAAAACCTTTCATTTAAAAAGTTTAAAAACCTAACTATTTAAACTTTTTAAACGTACTCACACGTTCACACACACACAGGATTCACTACTGCCACCATATGTAGACCCCTCAGACATATTAGACTTATAAAATCAGATCAGAACTAAACAGCTGTTTAAAAACCCCACTATTCTCTATCATTCTTTTAAAATGTCCAGACCCAACTACTCCTTCAGACTTTATACAAGAACAGTAATACTACATCCAACGTTACCATCCAAACTTCTATACAATGTCTCAACTATTATACTTTTTCAATTATTAGACTTTTAAAATAGGAACATTCTACCAACCACCTAGAACCCCATAGAAACCACCTTGAACATCCCAGCAACCACCCAGAACACCCTAGCAACCACATAGAACACCATAGGAAACCACCCAGAACACCTAGCAACCACCTAGAACACCATAGAAACCACCCAGAAGTTTCCCTTTGAGTTTATTGTTTTATTTTGATGTTATGTGACCCAACAACACAAATACACAGGTTCAGTTAAAATGAAAACACGAGACAGAAAATAAAAGGAACAATTTAACATCCACCTCCCTAAACATTCATGTTCATTTACATATGTACAGGCACTTACGTGTATCAAAAGTCTGCAGGAAATGTCACCATCGAGAAGGAAATAGGGTATAAATTGTCTGGTACAAGGCTAGCAAAGATGCTGGTGGAATGGGAATTATTCTTATGCCAAAGTAACAGAAAAAACACATAAATAGGAAATGATGGAAGACGATGGAAAAGTGGGGCCCGTGACTAGATCGTTACTGACAGCCCTCATAGCGACATAGAAATAAAACATCTATCACATTCAATGAAATCCTTGTCACTTCCCTGCATAATTTAACAAGAGACCTATTACATACTAGAATATGCCTTCTATGGAATATCGTTGCACTCAATTAAATGTGTTGGGATGTGAAGAAATAACTACCTGTGCGTGAGTGTGTGTGAGTGTGTATGTGTGTGTGCGTGCACATTTGCGTGTGTGCATGTGTGTGTGTGTGTGCGTGCACATTTGCGTGTGTGCGTATGTGTATGTGCGTGCGTGCACATTTTGAGGATGTGCATGTGCGTGCGTGCACATTTGAGGGTGTGCATGTGTGTGCGCGTGTGCATTTACATTTGCGTGTGTGCACATTTGCGTGTGTGCATGTGCGTATTTGTGTGCGTGCACATTATCGTGCCTGTGTCTGCGTGTGTGTGTGCGGGTCACTGCAGGATGGGTGAGTGAGCCTCCTCAGTGGTCAGCGGGCTCCCAGCTGCTCGGTGGGGCAGGCGTCCGGCCGGGGACCCCACGGGCGAGCGGAGCTTCCTGATGGGGTTGAACGCGTGCAGCGAGGATGAGCCTGGAGAGTGGGGAGGGGATTGGACGGGGATCAGGGCGGCGGGGCCCGACCCGGGCGGCCTGCATGGGCAGCGGGTGAGCCAGGGGGCGAGTGGGCGGGGCTGCGGGGGTACCTGCGCGGGCCAGAGGCCGACCACAGGGCCTGTCGGAGGCGTTTGAAGGCCGGCGGGTGAGAGGAGAGGTAGGTGGGGGCACAGTTCATGTCTGGGGGGCCGTGCATGTTCCCGGAACATTCCTCTAGCCTCTCCAGAGTCTCCTGGGGAGAGAGGAGGAGGTCGGACAGTGTGTTAAAATGAACACACTTTTTGTCAATTTGATCAAAAGACATTTGAAGGTGATATTTTGATACTCACATGTTCATTGAGAACATAAAGAGGCATAGGGCTCCTTCGGCCAAGAGTGGATGGTTTAGGTACAACATCAACTGAAAAATATATTTCCCTGGTTCAGTAATTGGTTGAATAATCCAATATTTGCATACTATTTGAGATGCTGGACACTAGTACAGTACTACTAACACAATGTGGTGTTATACTTCACAGCTTTGAATTAATTTTTGGATGCCTTTACCATCATGGCCATTTTCACTTGGCTCCTCGTAGACGGGTACTCTTTGCGGGACCGACCGATGTTTCTTCCTATGTAAGAAGTGAACTGTTATTCTTTAAGCTTGTTCAAAGCCTAAAATACAATTAAATTTAAGATTCTAACACAGCCGAGGGTGGTGACATTTTTCTTTGGCCCAGTGTATTCGGAATATCAATGTCAAAAAAGAGAGAGGGAAAGCAGGAGAGTAAGAGAGCGAGAAAGAGACGATGAAATAATGATTAAAGTCACGCTCTCTTACTTGGTGGGTTTCCAACAGGCACACACCGTCACCAGAGTGATGAGCAGGAATATGCCCCCGGTGGACAAGATGATGTATAGCGAGCTCCGTCCTAAGAGGCAGAGGGGTTAAGAGTCTTTAAAAAAACCCGAAAGAGACGGGGTGAGAAAGGTCCAGCCTGACACTTTCACTGTAGAGAGAATGTGACCAGGCAGGCACATGCGCACGGCCCCATCTGACTCTCTAATAGCTTCTCTCACAAGTGGGGGTGTTATGCATGAGAAAGTGATATCTCGGAGAAGAAGGGATCCTCTTTGCAGGGGGCGAATCCCAATAGAAATGAGATCCAAGCGGCGGAGACTTCGGGGCATGCTAAATGGTGTTCATTTGTCTGAACATTCTGACAGCTTTTTACAGGAACCTGGTCTAGTGTGGCCGTCGACGTGTCGTGTGAAACAACACGACAGGGATATGTATGTAGGTTAGTCCCTTTGGTACTTGCATGCATCCATGCAGTATCCATATAGTAGGCCAAAAGGCCTGAGGAGGAGGCTAATTGGTCCCACAACATACAGACTGTAGAGGGTGTGAGAGGATGAGAGAGAGAGAGACATCAAAGCATGCTGGCTTTGTCATCTGCCTCATAAATTATTGTCTTTTTACTAAATGACATTGTGAGCAGGGAGTGCTTTCTCATTCTCCCTCTCCCCCTCTCTCTCTCCCTCTCCCCCTCCCTCTCCCCATTTGTGTATCTCTCTCTCTCTCTCTCTCTCTCTCTCGCTCTCTCTCTCTCTCTCTCTCTCTCTCTCTCTCTCTCTCTCTCTCTCTCTCTCTCTCTCTCTGTGTGTGTCTCTCTCTCTCTCTCTCTCTCTCTCTCTCTCTCTCTCTCTCTCTCTCTCTGTGTCTCTTGACTGATGACCTCACAGAGAAAGTGTTCTAGCACTGTCAGCAGTGCAAAGATAATTGCATTTGCAAAGGCTATGCTTTGAGAGTGTTTCAGACACCCTATTCTTTACAATGTTTAACAATCTTTACAGCCGTGTAGGAAAGAATGTACTGTCCAGTAAGTGTCCTGTGAGAACCATGGTTTATAATAATGTTTTTTTCTTGATGCAGATGCATTGGGGATCATTCAGAGGACGGACGCAGTGGCACCTACGGTAAACGGTGAGTTTGACGGGCGCGCTCTTGGTGCTGCTGATGGGGTTGTCCACCGCGCACGTGTAGACGTCGTCGTCGGCCATCAGCACCCGGACGATGGTCAGCACCTTTTGGTCATGTGATAGCAGCAGACGCGTGTCGTTGGTCAGCACTGTGTCTCCCTTCATCCAGCTGTAGACGGGCTTGGTGCCTTCGTCGTGGGAACAGTGGAGGCTGAAGAACTCGCTGTACTCCAGCACAGAGGACGCCATCATCTGGACGAACGGTCTGGACACGGGAACTGAGAACCACAAGGGAGCCAGAAGACAGAAGGTGTTACTTCCAAGGAGTAGAAGGAAACGTATTAATCTAATGTCACATATAGAGGCCGCTTTAGCGTCTTAGCATCCAATAATCACGTCACCTCAAAGGCATATACTTTTGCATCATACGTGATTAAGCAAAAATATCTCAAACATACAGAGATTTTTCTTTGGCTGAGAAGGGCACTTTTATCTGAACGACCTTCATGAACTGGATTAATTTGGGAGTCACTGTTCTCAGCACAACTTTGAACACAGCTTTTAAAAGCACAGCAATTTAATGCAGCCTTTTGCTATCTTTTTTAAGCCAGGGCCCAGTAGAGCATGACCATCATCCTCTTGGGCCCACAATGTATAATATATTCAGAATTTTAACAGAATTAAACTCACATTAACGTCAATTAAGTCTGTGTCGGTTGTCAATCAGTGACAGTGTGTGAGTGAATACTGCAAGATCCGTATCAATGTCAGTGTTTGGCACAAATCAACCTTTTCCAAGGTGCCCCAGTGCTGGACCCGTGGTTGGCTCTGGGACCCACCGTCGACGGTGAGCTCGATGGCGTGTTCCCCGGTGAAGCTGTCATCGGTGATGGAGATCTCCACCTCGTAGGCGCCCTCGTCCGACAGCTGCAGGTTGTGGATGAGCAGCGAGCCGTTCTCGTACAGCAGGATGCGGTCGCGGTAGTCGGGCCGCAGGTTCCCGATGATGCTGGTGCCGATGGACTGCACCACCGTCACCGGCTTCTCCCCCTCGCGCTTCAGCTGCCACTTGATGACGGGCTGGTCGGCGCTGGTGCTGGTGTAGCTGACGGACATCAGGGCGTCCTTGCCCACCACGCCTCTCACCAGTTGGGCCTGGTTGGTCACGTTCACCCCCAACACCCGGCCTGCAGGTGGAGAGAAGATAGATAGCGGGCCTATTGACGATGTGAAGACATACGAAGAGGTAAGTATGCGCTGATGAGGCGTTTGAAGATTGTTAGTTTGAAGTTAATTGCAGTAAAATTGCAGTGTTGTTTATTGACAGACTTTTCTGAAGCATACCTGATACACCAAATAGAGAAGTGCTGAGACTGCGTGTAAACTAGCTGATTCATCTTACAGCCAGCGAATGATGAATGATGTAATTTATGGTGTCCTTTATCTTTCAGTGTTACACAGCAAAACCTCAGGCTATAGTAATTAATAAATGACCCAGAAGGACTATACTCTGACTTTGAGATGCATCCCTTGTGTCTTCATGACAGTGAGGAACTAGGCTTCCAGACCACAGCGCGATACAGTGTTTCACACCTAGAGCCATGACGGTTGCCACCCAACTGCTGTTCGATTCGGAGCGACGACCAGAAATACAACTGTCCAACAATAGCTCATTGGCATGCGGGGGAAAAAGGGGCATAAATACAATGATGTAATGCTCTCACCAGAACAGAAGATCCATTCAAGTTGAGTGCAAAGATCACACGTCACACAGCACAGCACAGCACATTGCACTGCAGGGATGGTTCATCCAGATCTGCCTGGAGACCCCCCATCCTCCCCCCCCCCGTCCCCCCCCCCCCCCCCCCGTCCCCTAAAACGGCCTCTTGGTGACCCCTGGCTAGTGAACAAATAATTGACTGATTCTGATGTGTTGTTCTAATTATCGCCGATCTCCCGGTGAGATATAGGCAAGCGGTCGCTGAGTCTCCGGGGGGCCACATTGTGCTCTTTATGGAGTGGCTCTGTCCTGGTAACCAAACTCAGTGCGGCCATTACGCGCACAGCAGCGGTTCCTATATGTCCGCAGAGCTCCTGGGGTCAGGAAGGCCCTACAACCCTGGCTAGGCCTAGTACGCTACTGGCAGTCTGGAAGCAGAACGTTGGGAGAGAAAAGGTTGGAGAGAGAGAGGGTGGGGGGGGAGAGAGAGAGAGAGAGAGATAGAGAGAGAGAGGGAGAGGAGAGGGAGGGAGAGAGAGAAACAAAGAATGGTAGAGCGAGACTAGGCCGGTGCTCACTATTCTCTGTTCCGAGGCTGTTAGCATGGTTTCGCCTCATCGCCGTGGTAACCATTTGGTCCGCCTGACAGGAGTTGCCAGGACGATAAGACAAAGAGGACGATTGTTTGGACTAGTTTACTCCCATGAAAAGAGGGAGAGAGAAAGAAAGAGGAAGAGAGGGACAGGGAGAGGGCGAGAGGGAAAGGGAAAGAGCGAGAGGGAGGGAGAGAGAGGGAGAAAGGGAGAGACAGAGAGGGAGAGAGGGAGAGAGAGATTCTTTGTTACTGGCGAGGCAGGAGATAGACACAGGGTCCAGTGATTCTGTTAACAGAGGCCTACAATATTGTGATTGTCCAGACTAACAAACTAACATGGGAATTTAAACTAACCATAACTTATGAATATTTATCAAGATTCAAAATCTATGAAAACACACTGCTGGCATTTTCAGTTTTAAATCCCCGGAAATCTATTACTGTAATGAGCTCTCCAGTAAATCTCCTCCATAGCGGTATCCTTAACATAGACACTACACCTTTAACTTACACTTCCTATTGCTATTTCCTGAGGCCACCGGCTGAGCCCCCTTCAGGCTCCTTTGACGCTGAAGTAGAGTGCATGGATGAAGCTTTCACTACAAATGAATCCATCCTAACCCCTGCTGGGTATTCAGACATCAAACATAATAATCCCACTGGCTCATACAACTAGGATTACATTTGATAGATTATTATTCTGAAAGCATATACATACACCCTCAGAACACACACTTAGAGACTCAATAATACTTGTAGAAATGAAACATGAAACGATTGCAAAAGTAATGTTATTTTTTTTTTGTTGGGTGACACCGGAATTCAAGAAATAATAAAAACACAAACTTTTCAAGCAACAGGAAAACATCTGCAGCCGATGTGTCCCAAGAATGCATGCATTGCTATTGTTGTCAAGACAAACAAGCAGACAAACAAACAAACAAACAAACATGGTGTCCTTACCTGTGCAGAGGAGCAGTGGGAGGGAGAGGCCGAGGAACGTCAGCAGCGGAGGGACGCCCGTCGCTCTGTGGCGTGGAGATGTCTTCCTCTCCGCCTTCATCTTGTGTCCCGGGCTGCGTCTCTCAGCCACCCAGTGAGCATGGTTTAGCCACACGGAACACGTCTCGCCTATGGCTGGCCTCCGCGCATTCTCTTTCTCTTGTCTGTCTCTGTCCCCCCCCCCCCACCCCACCAACCAACCAGTGCCTGCTTGCTTGCTTGCTCGCCTGCCTGCCTGCTTGCCTGCTGCACTGGCCTCTCTGGACTCTCCACACTGCACCCTAGTCAGACACGACACAACGACCAACTGTGAGTGTGTGTGACTCTGCGTGTGAGTGAGTGTGTGTGTGTGACTCTGCGTGTGAGTGTGTGTGTGTGACTCTGCATGTGTGTGTGTGTGTTCTCATGAGACAGAGACATACTGTAGATGGTCTCCTCTCTTCCGTTTGACAGTGCCCTTTCACGGACAGCACAAAGGACAGACATTACGTTTGCTTTAGTTTTGGTGGAGTTCCAGAAAAAGAGAATCTGAAGAATAAAGAACAAAAAAAGAAAATCTGACACACTGTGACAAAGGTGATTTGTTTTTCTTCATTCATGTGTTCATTTTATTGGTGGCAGTCAGTTTGCTTTGGGACTTTTGAGGGGGAATAACAGTAGTGTAGAGGCCAGTTGGTACCCGTGGAATTCCTGGATCAAAACAACAGCTCTCACGAGCCTCTCCAGAAGAATTGAACTTGAAAAACAACCCCCCCCCCACCTCTCCTCTTGAGAAGCTCACAATTTATGAGTTGGCCAACAGTTCTACGAATGAACGAACGAACTGTGTACACACACACACACACACACACACACACACACACACACACACACACATCACACACACATGCACACCCACACATGCACACACACACATGCACACACACACACATGCACACACACACACATGCACACACACACACATGCACACACACACATGCACACACACACATAAACACACACGCATGCGCACACACACAGACATGCAGGCACACACACACGCACACACACACGTAAACAAAAGAAGGCATGTAGCTAATTGCAACCTTGCACGTCTGTGAGCTGCATATTAAATCGTTTAAACATCGTGTGGTTTCTACAGTGTCCTGCTGGGGGCGTCAAAGTAACATTGAGTTGTGGAAGGTGAGCCAAACCCCAACACCACTTGTAGATTGGGTTGCATCAGATAACTTCTGATATGGTCACCTGGTCACCTGCTGATTAGGCGTTGAGGACCGGTGCGACACACCTCTCCTCTGCTTATTGAGACTGAGCTACTGGAGAGGGAGTGTTTGCTGGGGAGCCGGCAAATGTTCTGTGTGCTCGTAATCGTGTGTGTAAGTGTGTGTGTTCCACAGATCAAAAACATTGTCAGCTTGTCCCCGTGCAGCGTGGCGTGGAGGAGGCATGGAGGAGGTTCAAGTGTGCTCTGTTACCCCACAAAGGGAACGCGTTGGGCGATAGCGGGCTCAGAGCGGGAGGCATGCGAGAGGGGCAGCAGTCTGTCATCTGTCATGTCTCTCTCCCAGGGCTCCTGCTCCGCCACTCACACACTCCTCTGTTGTCGGCCTTCAAAGATGAACCCCTGCCCTCTGCTCACACACACACACACACACACACACACACACACACACACACACAAGACTCTCTCTCTCTCACTGTCTCTCTCTCTCTCTCTCTCTCTCTCTCTCTGTCTCTCACACACACACACACGCACACACACACACACACACACACACACACACACACACACCTCTCTCTTCCCTAACATCTGACAGACCCTGAAATGAGGAAGAACTCGTCCCAGGACAGCACATGAATAGGGGTTCTGTGTGGCACAAAATGTGTTTGCATGTACTATATTTGTACATACATGTATATGAACATGTATGTGATTATACATGTGTGTATGGAGGTACTCCTTGGTGTCTTTACATATGATTGATCATTTGAGGTGTTGCTAGGAAATGTGATAGACAGTATGTGCACAATGCATAAGGACAAACCGGAAATCGCCCATGTATCCTGCTGTCAGTGCAATACAACACACAGCAGGCCCAACTTTTTGTCTAGAATATAAACTCTGGGACATTTTGTGCAGCGGCAAACTTCTCTGTTATCTCACCTCTTTTTGGGAGGATGGGGAATAGGTAAGTCGTAGGACGTGACGTGATGCATCAGGGGTGGCGAGGCGGTCAGGGTCGGAGCGCTGCTGCGTATCCCCCCCCCCCCCCACACACACACACACACACACACACCCACCTCCGCCCCCTGCTGTTTGGGTTCCAGTCCACACCCCCATACCGTACCCGTACCCATCTCTAATTACCACCCAGGAGACCTGGCAGCGGGCGGCCTCTCCCGACACTCCGTCTGAGAGAAATAAAAAGCGGACCACATCAAGCAGATCATTCTAGATGATGACACGTCTGACACGGAGGAGAGGAAAAAAGTGTCATAAAATGATGCATCGTGGACAGGGGGCAGCTGACATTTCAGCGAGATGAACGACTGGATTATGTGTACCAAATGAACAGGGGGCGGCGGGGGTCTAAAATAAACTCTCTCATGCTCATCGACTTGTCAGGGCATTTTCCCCCAATTACCCAGAATTCAATCTACAGCCTTAAGTGGGTGTTGCACTAAGTTTGGAGGTTTGCTGAATATCGATTGTTCGCCCACAGTCATTAAAAAGGACAGGAGAACTTGCCAGAGAATGTCAGGGATTGAGTTGGAAAGAGACAGAGAGAGAGAGAGAGAGAGAGAGAGGGAGAGAGAATATGTCTGTATAGGAGAGGAGGGTGATGATGGTGCGGCCAGGAGTCTGTCAGATCCCAAGTGCCCTGTCTGTTCTGACGGCCCAGTGATGCCACAGACAGGGAGAGAATTTCTCGTTCAGTTCAGACCTCCTACCAGCTGGTGACACCGTCACCAACCTGTGTGTGTGTGTGAGGGAATGTGTGTGCATTGTGTGTGTACGTGTATGCATGGTGTGTGTGTATGAGTATGCATGGTGTGTGTGGGGGAATGTGTCTGCATTGTGTGTGTGTGTGTGTGTGCGCATGGTGTGTGTGTGTGTGTGTGTGTGTGTGCATGGTGTGTGTGTGTGTGTGTGTGTCGCATGAGTGACGGTGCGTGGGATCTGCAAGTGAAATTGTGGGCTTGGTGTTTTTTGTGCCCAGCGAAAATGTACGTGTGCGTTGTGTGTGTGTATGTGAACGTGTGTGTGTGTGTGTGTGTGTGTGTGTGTGTGGAGCTCCTCCGCTCAGATGTGTGTGGGTGGCTAGTGTGGGAGAGCTAGGAGACTGCAGGAGCGCTAGCAGACCGCACAAGATGGTCTCAGCATGTATATCACAGATTCTGCTCTTTTCCAATGAACATGATATCTACATGTACCTATATAGCCTGTGCACTGAAAAGTATGGATTGAAATGTGTCACACAGGCGTCGCTAAACTTTGAAACACCTAATAAAAGTTCTAAAGTGGTTCTGTGGTTTAGGATTTAAGTGTTTAGCATGCAATCTGAAATTATTCAAAACAGATTAACAGTGGCATACTGAGTGATAATAGTGTAAACGATGTGCATCATTTTGCCCGCTTTATGACTCATGCTGGATTTATAAATTACTCACAAAGTTTTCGACAGCGTACAACTATGTTTCAGTATTTGTTTTGGCTTAATGAAAGCCTGCCCCCTCCAATTAATGGTGATGCACTTCATGTTGGGGTGATGGAGGGTGCGTTCATTTGCGGTAATTAATTTGTCATGTGGCTTTGAAATTAAATTACAAATAAATAAATATATATAGAGAAAAGTGAAGAGCGTACATATTTCCCACCATATTTTCCATTCCACACATATTTACGAGAGAGAGAGCCTCATTTCATTGATTGATTGCAGACATGAAACGCATGCATTACTGAGAACATACTTTATACATTTCTAATGATCCATGACAGGCTGACGGGTGGGTGATCTATACTACAGGTCACACTCTTAATCACTGGAACTACATGGGGGCCTATTCGTTAGTGGGAGCCTCCCACTGAGTGCTGTGGAATGAGTCTCAGTGCAAATGATGGAGAGAGAGAGAGAGAGAGAGAGAGAGAGAGAGAGAGAGAGAGAGAGAGAGAGACACACACACAGCAGCATATCACATAGGTAACAGATTGAGGAGGGTGTTACTGGTAAGGTCAGTGCTAATTAGTTATTTGAAAAATCAAACCACAGAAAAACACATGCCATGGTAGAAAGGAAGGAGGCTGAAAGCAAACAAGTACCATGTGTGTCGCATGGATTTATTATTATAAGTAGCGGCATGATTTTACAGCAGGTTAAAGCAAAGTTTTAAGTCTTAAGCATGATCATATATCACCGACTTCACATCCTCTGTTAACTGACAACGCATTATTGGTTAGAAATGTGATGGACTTAACTTAAACCCATTTAAACAAGAATTGAGTGAATTCATCTATTTTTTTGTAATAATCTATGATGGACTAAGAACATTTGAAAAGAAAAAAGTTACTACTGCATGCTTACTGCTTTGGAAGATCAGATTTATAGAAAATACTGTCAAAAGATAACTGGTGTTTGATCTGTATTCAAAAGGTTTATTGATGCAAGTCACAACCAAAATCAAATAACTTACGCAAGAATAGATAGGAGAATAATATTTTGTACACATAGCTACCTTTGTCCTGATAACGAATGCAAGCTAAAAGTGTGTAACTAGTTAATGAACACAAGCAATTAACACAAGGCAAACAAGTCAAAACAAAATCATTAATCCATGAATTATTAAGCAAAACCTAATCATGGTTCGTTAAAGGTGTTTATCCTATCTTTTTTTATTCCGGTTTTTTTTAACAGATGACAGGAACTATTTTCATCCATAACAAGCCCTGTTTAGCAATTCAGAAGACATTCATTTTCACGACCACGGACGGAGCCACCAAAACTAAAAACTAGCACAGGACCAGAAGTTTTCACGAGCACATGCAGCAGCGAGTTGTTGCACACAATCTGGGTCAAAGACATCCGTACGGAGGCGGTGGCTGCACTGCACCAGCAGCAGAGGAGCGAGCAGAAGTTCACATAAAAAGTCACACGCACGCACCACGCACCACACACACACACACACACACACACACACGCACGCACACACAGGAGTCGACACACCCTTAAAATCTGCCTGAAGAGAATAACATAGGTTCACTACTGCTAATCTGTTGTATAATATAGTACATACAAAGTGGTGATTCCTGGGGTAAAAAGGCTGTGTGTGTGCCTATTAGTAGCAGCCCATAGCCCCGGCTAGGCTCGTACCCGCGATCCTCCTCTTCTTCCGGCATGCCTCCTACTGCCTCCGTCCTACGCCTTCCTTCCTCCGGGCTGGGGTGGGGTGGGGTGGGCTGGGGTGGGGTGGGTGGGGCTAGGGTGCTGGGGTAGGGTGGGAACGGGGGGGGGTGCGGTGTCACTGCTCCGGTACAGATGTGTCGACGTCTCCCTCTACTGCCCCCGCTCCTCCTGTCTCTGAGGAAAGGTAAGTGATGCGCACGATATTACATCATTTCATTTTTTTTTTTAATCTGTTACATCACCAAAATAATAAAAAAAGAGCACTCAAATTGACGGTGTCTTTGACATTCCATGAGTTACTTAATTCATTCATTTCACACACATTTGGACTTTACCACAAAACCAGTTGTACCTTATCACAATACCAGTTGTACCTTATCAATAAACCCGTTGTCCTTAATCATAAAACCAATTGGACCTTATCACAAAACCAATTGGACCTTATCACAAAACAGTTGTACCTTATCACAAAACCAGTTGTACCTTGTCACAAAACCAGTTGTACCTTATCACAAAACCAGTTGGACCTTATCACAAAACCAGTTGTACCTTATCAATAAACCTGTTGTACCTTATCACAAATCCAGTTGGACCTTATCACAACCTTATCACAAAATCAGTTATACCTTATCACAAAACCAGTTGGACCTTATCACAAACCAGTTGTACCTTGTCCCAAAACCAGTTGTACCTTGTCCAAAACCAGTTGTACCTTATCACAAAACCAGTTGGACCTTATCACAAAACCAGTTGTACCTTGTCCCAAAACCAGTTGTACCTTGTCCCAAAACCAGTTGTACCTTATCACAAAACCAGTTGTACCTTATCACAAAACCAGTTGTACCTTGTCACAAAACCAGTTGGACCTTGTCACAAAACCAGTTCCAGCCATCTTTTCACCTCTAGGCTACACAGAGTAAAGAATCTAAAGACGCACCAAATTCTAAATAAAAAACCTTTATTTTGAGCATGATAAAAAACGTATCTACCAACAAAGTGAGAATCGGAGCGTGGCATGCAAAAGATGATAGACATATTAAGGAGAATAAACCAACTTTTATGGTCTGGTGACCTAAAAGGGGCCGTCCCAAGTGGGCGGAGTTTGGCGGTGCTGTCTCTGCACGACAGGCCCATTAATTCTCCCTGGCCCTCCGAGGAATGAATGTAACACACCTGGAGTTATAAATAGATCCCCTACATCGGGACTCTGGGAAACCAGGAACTGGGGTGCATAAAATCAGCAAAGTAGACTCGGACAGTCGACCTCTTTCTCCTAGATATGCTTTCTGTTCCGTGTAATGGCATAGTTCCATCGCCAATAGACACATCAAATCTTGTTAGTTTACCTCTGGGTGCCACTTTTCTGCAAAAAATAATGCTGAATGTTTGACAGATGACTGGACTTTATTTTTCTCTGGGGTCTGATATTATGGCTTCTGATTTATGTATAATATTCCAGCAGAATTCTTCCAACTATGTTTCGTTTATCAGGGAGAGGAATGTCTTGTGAGGCGTAGTGAATCAACATAACTACAGATAGGCGTCGCAATCTGAGGAATCGCTTCTCCCGCCGTCGACGCAACGGAGAGCATTTCAGCAGCGAGTCAAGCAGCTCCAGCGAGTGATTAATTAGAGCTCTCACTCAGCCTGGGCTCCCTATCAGGTAATTAAACAAATCAGTCAGTATGCATTGCATTAGTCACACTTGGGATATACCCATTAGGGGGTTCTATAATAGCTGTATTTAATAATTCATACGGGTTTTTTGTATTTTTATTAAACTAATTACCCATCATGATAATAGCACACACAAGTGGCTTCATCGACGACAAGCACATTCCGGAGAACCATATGGTCATCGGTCATTGATTCGTCGGAATGATTTCACTGATCATTTCACTGACCCATATCTCCAAAACCCATACACTACTTTTACAACAAACGATGAAAATATCTCATCTAGGGCCTGGACTTTAACACGTTAATTACGATTAATTAATTACAGAAAAAATAACGCGTTAAAATAATTAACGCATTTTAATCGCACTTTATTTGTGCACTCCAAACACCACGGAACGTTTCTCAGTGGACGAATTGGCGGTTCAAATATGGGCGGACCGGAAGAGATCGCGTTTGACCGGGGTTTTTTTGTTACCATTTTAGATGGTAGAGATGGTAGAGATGGCACTTTATGTTAAACTGTTGGTCTGTGTAGCTAAAATAAACAGGATTTTGCTGCTTAAACGTATGTATATGTGACACGCGCTGGTAATTTGGGTCTGTTCTCGGGATTCAAGATGTTTTTTATTTTTTTACTTTTTTACTTTTTTTATATATTACGAAAGTTAAAGTGTCGAACAACTGACTCAATTAAATAAACAACATGTTTAGGATCAGTAAATACTCGTACTTTGTCAGCAAATCGTCTTGTTTTAAGCGCTATTGCACCTCCGTTTCGGGGGCGTGGTGTGTGAAGTGTTTGATTAGCATATTCGGTTTCATTGGCTTTCGTCACATCCAA
>PIJE02000699.1:111137-153210 GCA_002895965.2 Coryphaenoides rupestris | reverse complement strand
GCTTGCCTCCCCGCAGCTACAAGAACTACAGTTTCCCAGCGCGTAGAAAGGGTCCGCCTCCCAAAAAAACTACAAAGGCGGGATCGCTGTTTCGCTGCGTTTTTCCGAGGATAAACAATGAACGTTTGCGATATCTTGAAAGTCTCGAAGTGAAACACATCACAATTGTGCTATTTTAAAAAAAAAAAATTAATACACATTTTGGTGTAATACATTAGACTTAAAAGCCTAATGTAGCTGAACAGCAGCTGGTTGGGGCGGAGTTAACGAGTTGTTCCCGCCCATTGTTCTGAAGGTGAACGTGTGAAGCTTCAAATCTTTCAAGGGGTTTTCTCTGTTGTGGATTCCAGGTGTACCAACATTAAAATAGGAAGATCTTCAACTATTTTCAGATTTCAAAGTATGACACATCAGTTGAAAGCTTACAATCTGCACCTTTATAATCTGTAAAAAACAGAAAAATGACTTTCCCCCTTCGTCCCAAATTACCAGCACGTGTCCCATATGTCTATTTCATTGATTCACTCGTATACCAAAATCCATTTGAATTGGAAAATGTTGCTTCTCGTGTCAAATATTGTGAATGGGAGGAATGAGAGGGAGGGAGGGAGAGATGGAGGGAGGTATGGTAGGGAGGGAGAGATGGAGGGAGGTATGGTAGGGAGGGAGAGATGGAGGGAGGGGGAGAGAATCGCAACAAACATGACACCATGTGTTCAAACCTTTCAGTCACATGTTTTTTTCCAATATTGCAGCGTTCACACACATACAATCGTTGAACAAAGCTTGAATAAAATGTTTGTCACATAAATGTTTGTCACGTAAACTTTGTCACATAACATAATGGTTTTTTACTTGTCCGTGTTAACAGGCAAGTCATAAATTGAGGGGGAAATTAACATTATTTCTT
Source organism: Coryphaenoides rupestris (assembly GCA_002895965.2). NCBI lineage: Eukaryota > Metazoa > Chordata > Actinopteri > Gadiformes > Macrouridae > Coryphaenoides > Coryphaenoides rupestris. The sequence goes on along the minus strand of PIJE02000699.1, from coordinate 152,300 downwards.
AATCAAAATGACTACTCAGAACAATAAACTCACAAAAACCAAAATGGTACAAAACAGCATTCTACATGTCCTTCATAGTGCCGTGCCACAGACAAAAATAATCAGCAGACTTAAAAAACCCCCCCGCTATGGACACATGGTGACAGAGGAAAGCAGGTGTACACGGTGCCTCACACCAGCACGTGTCATAAATTGATTAGAGAGACAGACTGTGCTAACTGCACTCTCCGTTCCTCAAATCCCAGCTGGTACAGCCGCCCACACTCTCCTCTCCTCTCCTCTCCTCTCCTCCCCTCTCCTCTCCTCTCCTCTCCTCTCCTCTCCTCTCCTCTCCTCTCCTCCCCTCTCCTCGCCACTCTCTCTTGTCCTCTATCTCCTCTCCTCTCCTCTCCTCTCTCCTCTCCTCTCCTCTCCTCTCCTCTCCTCTCCTCGCCTCTCTCTCTTGTCCTCTCTCTCCTCTCCTCTCCTCTCCTCTCCTCTCCTCTCCTCTCCTCTCTCTTGTCCTCTTATCTCCTCTCCTCTCCTCTCCTCTCCTCTCCTCTCCTCTCCTCTCCTCTCCTCGCCTCTCTCTCTTGTCCTCTCTCTCCTCTCCTCTCCTCTCCTCTCCTCCCTCTCTTCTCCTCTCTCTCCTCTCCTCTCCTCCCCTCCCCTCTCCTCGCCTCTCTCTCTTGTCCTCTCTCTCCTCTCCTCACCGCGGAGGCAAGACGGAACAGAGCAAGACTGAGTGAGTGGAGAGAGAGAGAGAGAGAGACAGATAACATATATTTGTCTGAGTTATTTCTCTGACATTTACTCTGACCTGTCGCCATGTTACGCACCGCGTTACACCATGTTCGCCATCTTAGAGGACGAGGCAGGTCACGTCTGTGTTCACCCGTCACGGCACGCTGTATCTATCTCGCTTTATTGAATCTATCCATTCATTTCTGGGGTTGTCTTCTCTCTGTTGTCATTTTATTGTGATGGGTGCTATTGCAGAGCACGTTTTCGTCATGCCGAGATGAACAAGAAGAGAATGTTTGACGTCTAATGGATGCATTGTGCATGCTCCTGAACAAACTGAGTAGGTGATGGTAATGTGTTGATAACCATTGGGCATGCTGTGGAATTGAAGTGCATTGTTTTACATGTAATGTACTCTACCAGTCAGCAACAATCAATTACATGAATGGCACATGCAGACCCATAACAAGACCCCAATGTTAAAAGCTGATGCAGATGCTGCCTAGCAACTATCAGGCCCACCATCTCCCATTAACTTCCTGACGACATCGAGAGAGAGTGTGGGATGGTGAGGAGTTTCCATGGTAACATTCTTTGTACTCTTTTCACAACTCTCTCTCTCTTGCGCACTCTCTCTCTCTCTCTCTCTCTTTCTCTCTCTCTCTCTCTGTTTGAGGCCAAGTAGACAGTCCAGACAAATCAACAGGCCTAACTATGACAGGAGCTCAAGACTTTAATGCCTAATTCACCTGACAAATTGTTTAATCAGGGATTTATGATGATGGATTACTGGAGAAAGTTGTGCTCCGAGGAAGCGGAAGTGCTCCCAAGAGAATAGGGAATTTTGCGCCAGCAATGCAATTTTTGACAATCTAGCAGGAACCGTTACCGCTAAACCCGTTGAGTTTGCAAACAACACAGACACCTGTGCGTGCAAACACACACATACACACACACATTTAGACACACAACAGAACTACACTTGTCAACATACATTACGTGTGTATGGGCACACACACACACACACACACACACAAATGCACACACATACACCCTCTCACACTCACGCTCACGCACTTGCACACTGACACGCTTACACATGCTCACATACACACACACACACACACACACACACACACACACACACACACACACACAGACAGACAAAATGGACATTCAACTACTTAAATTGAGGCTGTTGTGAGGCTGACTCTGTTGGGTGACATTCAACGTTTACTAAAATGTAGGCCTTTATGTCATCGAGGAAATACTCTATTTTGGGACTGTTTTCAATCACCGGGCCCCTGGAGAGACCAGTGGAGAGAAGGTAGAGGTATAATGTTGACCAGACTCGTCCTTGGCGGGGTCATGAATATAGGCTACCAGAGAAAGTCATAGGAACACACTGAATCTCATCAAGAGACATGGCACGGCACAGCACAGTCTCTCGTGAACATATTGCACACATATTATATTTTGTGAATTTTGCCATGAACACATTGTACTCATAGCCTCCATATCTGCTACGATATGACGGTTAGGATTAGGCCTATACATCACTTTGTCAGGTTTGAATATAATGTGATACTGTGTCAAAGTCAGTGCTTTTGAAAGTAAAATATTGCTCTATTTAAGCTAAGTACAACTTTGCGATCGCCATCGTAAAACGCAATCACGTGAAGGGAGGCTTCACTGTTGTGTCGAGCAATAGTGAAGAAGAAAGTTACCTTGTCGCTATCCTTGGTCTCATGATCCACGACATCCTTTCCTGTCTCCGATGGCCTTTGGTCCTCCGGGATGACGTCACCATGTGCCCAACCTGCACCGAGGTGGTAGCTTTCTATGGAGCCATCACCCACGGCATTGCTCCTTCCATGTCCTTCGTCATTAATCTCTACCTCTTCTGCCCGGTCGTCTGCCCCCGGCTTCTGCGGCGTCACGACTGTGTCCTCTGTCCCCTCCATGTGTGTGTCCTCGGGCTGTGGTGGCTCCACAGGTGTCAGAGCTCTTCCCTGCATCTGCACTGGACTCTCCTCTCCTGCTTTGTTGTCAGACACTTCTTCTTGTTCTTTTTGTGGTTTGGATTCATTTGGTCTTCTTCCCGCACTATCATCATGAAATTCAGAAGGTAGCTCCTCTTCGATCTCGCTAAAAGGTCCAGTTTGCGTGTCTTCTATGACCTCTCTGCTGATTTCTCTCTTTTCATCCTCAGTGGGGTCTTCTGGTCGATCTTTTGTCTCATTGTGTGTGTTTAGTGTTTCAGGATGCTTGTTGCCCGGATGATTTTCAACCTCCTCATTGTCTGTTTCATCATCGTTATCAAAATCTGTTTTCATCTCAAAGTTTGTCGTCTCTGCGCTGGGTTGGCCAGTTAAAACGGTTTCAGTCCAACCCTCTTCGTAACCATCATTGATGATGCCTAGGTCTCTTGCGTCCATCTCCATGCTGATATCTGCTGCCTCGTGGTCGTCCCTTTCTTCCCCTTCGGTCTTCACCTCCTTCTCTTGTCCGTCTGTTTCAGTGGTGGGCTCATCATTGTTTTGTACACCATCTTCCCCATGGGCAGACTCAGCCCCAATGATGTCCTCATGCGACTGTCTCTCTGATCTCTGCTCACTTTGTTCCACAGCTGAACGTTCATCTCCTGGCTCTTGATCTTCGGTGCCAACTAGCTCCTGCACTTCAGGGACATTGTCAAAGTTAATCTCGACTAAGACCTTCTCTTGGGGAGCACCCTCAGTATCGAATACCTTCTCTATTTCCTGCATATGATGACCGGCATCTTCTGTGGAGGCTAGAAGTTCATGTGCATCAAAATGAGTCTCAGCTAGTTCTTGGTTCTCCAGTGTTTCATTCTCCTGAGGTTCCATCACTTGTAGAGCAGCCGTTGGTGATCTGTTTAGGGACAGCAAGGAGTGTCCAGAAATGTCTTCCTCTTTGTTGATAGGTGTATTCAGGTCTTCATCGACCACATTTGCTTGGTTTGTCTGCTGAAGTTCCGTAGCACACACATCTATATCTGCTAGCCCATTATATGGAAACTCTTCTGTTACTTTTTCAGCATCAGAAGTAGGCCTACTGTGCTCGACGTCCAATGTGCCTCTAATCTTGTCATCTGCAAAAGTGGTCTCTTGCTCTCGTATGGTTGCTTCTTCGTCATGTTCAATCCCCCGAAGCTCTTCAGCGCTCATATCTCTAATGGAATTGCTCCGCGACAATACCACGTTAGTGTTATCCAATTCAGACTGACTGACATCTTTGTCTGTCGAAAACTGGATGTCGTTTTCAATCAATTCCTGATCAATTTTATCAGATGAGCTTAAAAGTGGTTGGTCTTCATCCTCTTCTTCCCTGCCACAGTCTTCACTGCTAACACCTGCAACTGGTAGTTTGTCATCTGACTCCCTCTGGTGAGAGCTCCGTCTCTTCTTCAGTGGTGACCTTCTCTGCTGATCCTTGATTGTCATGTTCTGGTACATCTCCAGGGACACCATCAGGCTGCGTGGTGGAGGGTGAGGACATTTGACCACTTGCTTCATCTTCAGTTTGTGACCTTTCTCTAAAAAAATATATTAGACCAAAATAAGATATGCAAATGGTTTGAATGTGTGCAAACGGGTTCTACTAAAATACCATAATTTATAAATTAGATAGCAAGCTTCTAACCTTCAAGCTTGGTAACCTTCTTAACATTTCACATTTCTGAATTAGTCTATTGGTACTTCTCTGCTCTTGGACTTATACTTCCCAATCCTTGCCTTTGCTTCTTTTCTGTGACACTAGAAAACATTCTTAAACTGCATGCATGGTTCGTTTGTTCCTGCTCTGTTTTAGATGTAGATATATAATGTAGGTAAATATGTGTTCAGTAATAAGAAGTGATAATAAGCAAGGAACAACAAACATTGGTTTAAATGAGTCAACCTTTAGGATCGCAGTATATTTATCAAAAATAATGAAACAGGAAATCTCCTAAATGTATTTTATTATCATTTTCTATCTGCTCTGGCCTGTCCTTCAATGTCCTGTCCTTCAATGTTCTGCTTCCCTTGTCCTCGCCTTGACAGTGTCGAGGCTGTATGAGATACAACTCACTCAGTGCTGGGGGGCATGTCTGTTGCAGATGCTCTAGGTGGAATAGCCTGTTAAAAAGGTACAACATTATTATATAACATCAATATTACTCGTGAAGTTGATTGCCAAAGCTACCTAAGCACTCATAAGCAGAGAAGAGTGTGGAATTTGTCGGCATCAGGGCCGAAACATTGAAAAAAAACATTGAAAAAAATAGGTCGGCCCAACAGTTTTGGTAAACTTGTCCTGGAAATGATCCAAAATCCCCCTGAAACCTATTGCAAAGAAGCAAATAAAGCTAGTATACAGTATACAGAACATTTTCAAAGCTTTTTTTTTTACTCTGGGTTTAAAATGGAAACAGTATATTAAGAATACAACTGGGTTTAGATAGGACTTGTGCCAGGGCAAACTGTAAATACACTTTAATTGTGCATATGATATCCTCATGTTAATATACTAATGTTATCACAATTTTAGAGTCAGGTGATTAAATGAAAACACACCTGAAATGCATGGTTGTTGTAGAATCTGTCCTCGAGTTTTGCCGCCCACTCAGCAGGGTCCATACCACTCTCTTAAAGCAAATAATAAAAATACAAATGAATGTACTGTGTGTAAACCTCTGGCCTATGTTGGGTGTGCAATGCCATTGCCGTCCTTGATCAGAACATGAACCTGTAGGGTCAATTACCTTCTCTTTCTTTCAGCAGGCCATCAAAGTAAATGGCTGCATAAGCAGGGATGTCTTGAGGCTGGTGTCTCAACACTTCTCTAGCCAGCCCCTCCAGGAGGGAGGGGAACCCCCGGGGAACTCGTAGGTGAGTGTTGGAGAAAGGTACAGCCATCCTCTCTAAAAACCAAGCAGGGCTTCAGCAATAATGGTCATACAAATGTTTTGATGTCGATATCTAACGTCTGCAATGAGCATTTAAACACGTTCTTTTTTCACTTATTCTATAAAATTAATGTAGAACCGAACCATACCTTTTTTTAATTGAATTGAAATAGACTGCGTAGCGTAGAGAGACGTCAGAGTGCTCAGCAACATGAGTTATGTTTATGATGGTTGCTATGCGACCAAACTAATGTATGGCAAGCAAAGAGGTCCGTCTGCTCGAGGGAGAAACGCAAAACACACACACGTCTGTCCACTTTAATAAGATAAGATAAGATAAGATAAGATAAGATAGTACTTTATTGAAATTCTTGTGCCAGGTTGCATAGCAATAGAATAAAACAATAGAGAGATAAACAGTAGAATAATACAAATAAAATTATATAACACATTTACACAGTCTAAGTCCTAGGAGAAGTATACAAATATAGGTAAGATAAGATATTCAGTCAGCAGAAACAATTTGGCAATAATTGAAGGGTAATAATAATAATAATATTAATAATAATATTAATACTGTAATGGTAAGAGATAAAAGGCTGCTAATAATAATGGCCGCAAATCCAAGCTGTGTGAGTACACATTTACATCCATTGCGTTGGCCAGTAGGTCAACTCGAACCTTCACGAATAGATAATCGTCGCGTACTCCGAGTTGGTGCTCAGTTTACGCGAGACTTCCCGCGGAATCACGTGGAGCCTGTCGGCGGAACGCGAGACGTGCAGCAGGTGAGGAGGAGGAGGAGGCGGCCGCGCGGGAAAGGGGCTGAGGAGGAGCCGCTCGTATCTCCAGCTCTGCGGGGTCGGAGATAATATATTACATAACATACAGCGTGTATAATATACGTTGTCTCATGTAGGACACCGAGCTCTCATGTGCGTCTTCTTTACGGCAACTTTTCTACCTCTCCGTCTCCTCGGTTCCCGCCACCACCGCCGTCATCACGTGTCTCTGCGGCGGCGAGCTCCGGCGCGCTGGCCCCCCGCACCGTGATGACGATGTCGGCGTAAGCGACCTCGCTGTCTGTCTGCTCGTCGTCTGCTTGGTTGGTTGGAAGGACAGACAAGTAGTGTTATATAACCCACCACCACCACCACCACCTGTGATCCGTCCCACAGTTGACACACACACACACACCGCGCAGCACACAACACACTACAACACAACAGACACACAACACACAGAGACACACGTACACACACACACAGAGATCACGCACACGTCACACACACCACACACAGAGACAGCACACACACACAGAGACACAGAGACACACACACAGACACACGCACACACAGAGACACACGTACACACACACACACACACAGAGACACGCGCACACACATGCACACACAGAGACAGACACACACAACAGAGACACAGAGACACAGAGACAGACAGACAGACACACAGACACACACACACAACACAGAACCACGCACACACATACATATACGCACACTACGCTCTAACACTGCCATCTGTCACTTTCTCACTGTGTCCCCACACAATATCATGGGACAGAACATCTACATTATGTTTGTATTAACCCTTACCATAAAGTGCCACCATGACATGTACTGTACAATAATGAAGTAAATTGAAAAGTCTTACCTATAGCAGGCGGGCGGATGGCATGGGAACCTATTGATGTAGGCCTACTGGGAAATATATACAGTATATTTGTATTATATCTAATTTAGTAGACACAATTTCTGGCAGAAAAACTATAAGCCTACTTACTCTTGTACTGTTACAGAATTAACTGGTCCCCCTGAAAACAGTGCATTTTTGTAAACATTATGGCAATGATTACTGGCGCTGATATTAGTTTATTACAATAAAAGGTATTTATGTTATCACCTTACCCTTCCTTTTACTCTTTACACACAGGTAAACCGCCGATCCCGCAAGAGCCATGGATACAGTTATAATGACTGTTGCCATAACATAATTTTCGGTCACTTCCCCTGTTAATGAAACAAGCTAATGTTATGTCCAAATTTGAATATTAATATCCATCATAAACATCCAAATCATATAATCTCTCACCCGAATCCTTTGGTTGAGCAGGAATTGATGCTAAGAAAAGTGGAACAGAGAATACGAGAGCATTTTGACAAATTGTGCCGAGTGTACGACCCGTGTCAATACTATATAATACTCAATACTTACCAGTTATAACTTCAGTCTTATTGATGTCATAGCTTGTTGTGTCAGAACCAACAGTCCAACTGGGAATGGTTGTAGGATCTAGAATGCATCCATATTTTCAGTACACATAATCTTAAACTCTGACCCTTTCTGTAATGGTGTGAAAGATAATATATGATCATGTGTGATATTACAGAAACATGCGCACCTTGGACCTGCAACGACACCCTTCGCTCTGTTTGCCGCCTAAGTTCTGTGTGCTCTGTGTCCTCCGAGGAGCAGACGTAGATGAGCCCCAGGTCGGCCGGAGACACGCGTGCAAACTCGAGGGTCACGGTGCACGTGGGGCCCCGGGTGAGTTTTCCCAGGCAGGTGCCCGCATGGCCGGACTGCTCCGCCAGACTCCAGCAACCCCGCACAAACCCAGTGGAACAGTTGTAGGTGCAGTTCAACAAGAACGGTTCTCCGACGGCAACGCTTACGGCCTCCGGGGGCTCCTCTGTGTTCTCAGCTTTGGTGGAGTCTGCCATGAGAATAATAATAATGATGAGGATGAGGCATATATGACATGATTGACAAGTATGATGAGATTATTGCTCTATGTCTATTAGGGCTGTCAATTTCCCTGAGAATACAGGTCGAATGCGACTGCACGGAAATGATCAATAGTCGAACGATAGTCGACTGTGTAGGTTTACATATTATATTACGCAAGTCGTGCTAAGAACGCTTAGAATTACCAGGTGCGTTGTGTGTTTTTTCCACTAGAGGGAAAAAACCGATAGAAAACCATAGCGCTGTGCGTTTGTTATGGCTGTAGAAGTCGTGTTTGACCATAATCAAAGAAAGCGGACAAAAGAAATGCCATGTCTCACAAGATGAAAAAAATACAATTTATTACATCATCTCATCTGCGTCCGACTGCAGCATAAGTTACAAATAACGTGCAAAACGGATCTGCTGCTCATCTTCTTCCGCCATTATTTTATAATATGTATCGCGAGATTTGCGATCGACTGACGGTTTGGCAGTCGATCTGTTCATAATTTTTACATAGTCGACCTGTATTCGACTTTTGAATTTCGACCTGACTGCCCTAATATCTATATCTGATTAGTTCTGTTTCAACAACAGCAGTGGATCAAGTGGTGCTATCACAAATGTCTTTTATACACACACAAGTAAAATATAGTCCTATTAGTCAGGAGTATTTTAATCATTTTAGTCATAAAACATCATTTTCTTGTGCAAATATAAGCAGAAATATTTATACTTCACCTCGGCTCACCCAAAGAAGCAGTATTGTGATGCAAATTGACAATCTCATTTCAAATGGGGAACCAAACTTCTCCTGTCAAACTCTTCTCAGTGGTGTATCTTGCTGTACTGCTTGATGACAGCTCTAGTGCCGCTAGCAGATTTCCGCTCTGCATTCAGCACCCTGTGGAACACAGGAAGTGGTCTACGACAGGATACACATATTTAGTGGATGTAAAAAAACTGTTCATTTTCCACAAAGAGCACCTGGCTTATTTGAAATGGAAATATCAGTTGGAAAAAACTTAAAGGCAAACATATTCATCTTATGTCCTTTTTATTCTTTCATTCTTTCTTTCTTCATTCAGCGAAGTTGTATTTTGTACAACAAACATGATCTATTTGCTTCCCAATAAAAAGCAGGATGGCGGAGCAACAAATGCACACCATGCACATGCAGCCATGCACTAACGCACCTTACATCACTTCCTACCTAAAGAGAACACACACACACACACACACACACACACACACACACACACGCAAACACACACCACCACAGACCAAAAGAAGAACCCACTATCCACAAGCCACATAACCAACCAACTGTAAAAACCTTAAATAACTACATAAAAACGATAACGAAATAAATAATAATAGAACGGTTTCAAATGGCAATATCCATTTAAAACAAACATTGCATTCACCCACATAACGCCCAGTCAAACAGACATTTCAAACAGAAAGGTCAATCTTCTGCGCACATATCATGCATTATGAATATAAAGATATAGAGTTACAGAGAACCCTGGCGCATACCATTATGGGGCCTGCGAGTTAACACTCACACCAGGGCATCAGATGTCGGGCTCCCGTTTCACTTTCTGTGATGGAAAATGCCTCTCACTTTCCAACACATCCCCTCCACACACAGACCTGACGGATCCGATTAAACCGATCCAAGCTGTCTCTGGGGGAATGTGAGGAGCCGAGGAAGAGGAAATTACCGAGAAAAACAAGAAAATCGTACAAGGATAGCGCAGAGTAGATGCTAAATGTTATCGATCATGTGGACACGGGGAGTGATTCAACGGCTCGGTTTCAAAGCTCTGTGGATGTGGATGCTGCTGGCCCAGTCGGCAGCCCTCATCTCAGGTGAGACGATGGAGGATTTCGATCAGTCACTCAGAAAATGGTATCTCAGTAGTGGAATGAAGGAAATCGAAGTCGAATTGGCACAATTGAAATTACTGCATCAGTGTATGACCCATTACTGCATCAGCAACAATGTATGTGTGTTTTTCCATTGTTTGTATTCAACTTTATGTCTTGTATTGTATACTTTGTGTCAGAAAACTTTGGAGGCGGTGGCGACCTGCCCATGCAACCGGAGGTGGACCTCGGTCAGTGCTCGAACGGATCGTACATCTCCTACTGTGGCTGCTTGGAATGCCCCACAGGACACTTGTATGTCACACAAAACACATTGGACCCGCACACACTTTGCCGCGCGTCATGTCTTGAGTGTTTTTCTGTACCCGCGCATAAAAATGACTACATAATGAATACTCAATACTCCCTTAATTATCCAGTTGTCCTGGCAACGTGTCGGCACCTCATAAGTGCCCACCGGGAACGTTCAACTTCTACACAGGGAGAAGCAGTGTCGGTGACTGCAAGGTAAACATGCCCGCGTAAAAAACGTGTTATTCTGTTTTACAGCTTAATCTGGTCTTTGTTCACAGCCTCAACATATGTTTTTAATGACTGATTACCAATTATGTTGCATAAACTAAAACTTTTATTACAACTTTCTTTCACAACTCTGACAGATAATAATTTTTCATTTCATTTCATTGTTGATTGACTGATGTGCTTCATTAAGTGTATGTAAACATGTACTGTAAAACACTATACAATAATGTGGTCTTTTTCATAACTCGGACAGACTTCACATCTTCATTTCTGATTCTGAATACCGCTGAATACATGGTGAGGCAATTGGCGCATTGACAACATAAACACCACGCTGAAGTCCATGGGTGCACCTGCTGTATTCTCCCGTAGCCGTGCTCTGCCGGCCTGATCAGCTCCCAGGACAGAGCAGACTGCAGGCCGTGTCCTGCTGGCCTCTCTTGTCACCCGGCCAACGGGACCCTCTCCGCCTGCCCCCGAGGACAGCATTCCCCAGAAGGGGTCCTTCACTGTGTGGCCTGCCCCGTCGGCTCCGTGTGCCCATATGGACACCCTGAGAAGGTAGCCGGCCCTAGGAGTTTGTCATACGGGGCCGTTGAATGACTTGACCTGTGGTGGGATGCATTGGGTTACCGCATTGTGATAACCGCGGCCCCTGTGTGTGTTCTGTGAAAGTGTGGTCCTGGCACAGAGGCAGACTCGGCGCAGACTGCTTGTGTTGACTGTCCCCCCGGTTTCTACTCCACCGCCTGCACCCTCCAGTGTGTCACGTGTCCCTCTGGTAACACCGTCCATCACCAGATCAACGGTCAACACTGTCATTCAATGACAATACAATACAAAATGTTCTGCTGTTATCAAGCAATCAAATACAATTATTATGGAAAGTCATCATCACCAAACATCTGCACTTTCACGGTCACTATCACAAAACTGCTCTGGGTCTGAGAGGGTCTTCTGTACTACTACTCCCATAGGAACCTACTGCCCGGAGAATGGGACGTCCCAGCCTCTCCCGTGTCCCCTGGGCCAGTTGTCCTCCCGTGGACAGGCCCTGTGCCACCGCTGCAATGACTCCTCCCCGCAGTGTGGGGGCGCTGTGGCGGCCCCGCCTCCCTGGCGCAACACAGCCCAGCGGTCCGGCCAGGCCCTCATCTGCCGCCCCGGGACGTACAAAAACCCCAGAGAAGGGGTGTCGTGTTTGGTCTGCCCTTTAGGTGAGGATTTTGGGTCGATGAGTAGTGTGTACATGTTATGTTAACCCCCAGTGCACAAAACCACAGATAGAAATAGAAATAGATCGCCTTTTTTGAGACGCAGATTGGCTGCCGGGCATCACCCAGGTGGGTGTCACACACTGGTAGTGGATGAGGTGTCATACCCCACCCACCCACACGCATATACATGCACTCGTATGGAAGGTGCTTTGTGTGTCTTGCAAAGCCTGATATAAATGCAATGAATTATTCAATATATCTCCCCCCCCCCCAGGCCATTACTGTGGTGTAGGTGTAGTGGCACCATGTCCAGCAGGGAGCTACGGCCCTAAAGAAGGGCTGACGAGCCGGACAGACTGCCCAGCCTGCCCTGCAGGTATGCAGAGAATGAATCATCGTCATCGCTGTTTCTGGAATACAAGTTTAAGCCGATGCATTTGCGATAGATCAACAGCCTGTGGGGGGGTGGCGGTGGTTTGTCAATAGCGTACGCTTGTGTTCTGTCTGTGTAATGTCATTGTTTTCAATCTGCCAGTCTGTGCTGTGTGCTTTCGCTCCAAAAAGCGCTCCTGCAACAAAACAAGAAAAAAAGAACCCTAACTGAGAAATCAATGTGTGAACTGATCTATTTATGAACGCGACGAGATAAATCCTAAAAATAAAGTGAAAAACTGAGAAATGGGGCGCATCTTACTACAACGTGTTATTTGTGCTTTTGTGTATTCGATTAGGATTCTCTCTTCCATGAATAACTCTCCCTAGGGTTCTACTGCATGGAGGGCAGCACGCAGAGGCCCACCTCCCAGTACATGTGCCCACAGGGCTTCTACTGTGAAGAGGGTAGCGCCACACCCCACGGGTCGCCTTGCCCGCCTGGCACGGCAGGCCAGCAACTGGGACAGACAAGTAGGGCAGCGTGCACGAGATGTGGAGAAGGACGCTTCTGTCCTGCAGGTAAGGTGCCCACGATTATAGCATCAGGCAGGCACACCATGTCCACTCGAAGGCATGCCTGAGTGTCCACACCGATGGCAAAGTCAGCTTAAGTCGAGCATAAAGTGGTGCGTGTGTGTGACATATTTCATAGCATGCGGGATGCCACTGAAGGCTGACATCGGACAGAGCTGTCAAGTCGTTACGCTTATGTCCATCTTCCAATCTGACTGCTTGCCGCCACTCAAACCGATTTCCTCGGTGGGAGGGGTATTTGATGATCCTGAGAGACCAACGATGCGTAGTTTTAAGAGTGGGGCGAACTAAAAAGAAAGGTCAGGCGATATTGAGACATGCTGTCTGTGTAAGATAAATGTGTTCATCAAGGGAGTTCATATAAAATTATGATTATATTTCAGCAGCCCAAAAGCAACAGAGAGAGTCCATTGAGTGAACATTCCGGAGATGTCGGCAGGATGTTGACTACTTCCCTAATTATTCGAAAGAAATCGCAATCGGATCGTTGATCGACAGCTTGACGCCAGCGTTCCTCCCGCCCGGGCACTGATTGGCGGAGTCCCCACTCGCTTTTGCAACCAAGAATTCGCTGTTTCATGTCATGATGCCCGATCAGAATCCGTCCACTTGGTGGAGTGGGCGGACCCAAAGGTTCTGGACCCGGGCAGCCGTAGGAGGGATGATCGGAGGGTATTGATCTTCACAGGAGGAGGATTTGTGGTGGTGGTGTTGGGGGCGTGCCAGCAGTATGATTATTTTCGTTGAAACACCCATGTGTCACAATCACACAAAAACCGAGGAAAAGAGGAAAGAACCAGTAAAAATACTTTATTGCGCTCCCTGTTTCAGGGTGCCTTTAAAATATATTCTGATAATATCATATACCTGGACAGGGTTATTTAGGGATTTGCTCCAAGCATGCTTGTCTTACAAATGCCATGTGCATTGGATTTTTTTTTCTGATTTTCTTCTGTTCAGGGTGTCTCCGAAATAGAATCATATAATATACGGGAAAATTAGGGGGGGGGGGGGGGTATATGGGGGATTTGCTCTAGCCTCCAGCAATACCTTGCCATACCTTACGCTGCAGATTGTGTGTGTGTGTGTGTGTGTGCGTGTGTGTGCGTGCGTGCGTGTGTGTGAGACAGGTTCAGTGAACCCTGGTCTGGCCTGTGGTCGGGGAAGATACTGCCCTGCCGGCACCACAGAGGAGATGGTCTGTCCACAGGGCACCTTCACCCCACACCAAGGAGCAATAAGTATACATCCTCTCTGATCTTGTTATTACATCTGTAATTTAGCATTCCTATAATCATTATCATAAGATGCAGTATGACAACAATGACACAAGAATTTCACTGTTCAGAATGGCCCTGTGTTATGATGTACATGTGACAATAAAACACTTTGACTTAGATTTTACCTCATTCATTCCAAAGGCACAGTGCATATCAGGTTGACATTTCTATTTAGAAGAACATAACAGTGCCTTATTGTATTATCTTACACTATGTATCATCAATCAGTTTTTGTACAACAAAAACCTGGAAGCTGGTACTGTTGGAGGGTACATCAAGTCATAACTAAAGGAATCATGAGAGTTACCAGCAGGGAAATCCATCTTGACGCACCCAAATGAATACACAATGAGTGGATCAACAAACACAAATAAATCTCTCACCATGATACCTCCAGGCATGAAGGATTGCTTGAGATGCCCGGGTGGTTTCTACTGCCCAGAGGGGACCAGAGACCCCGTGCCGTGCCCCCCCGGAACCTTCAACCCCCTGGAGGGCCAGGATGAGCAGACAGACTGCAGGCCCTGCTACCCGGGCAAGGCCTGCACACAGGTGGCCCTCAAGGCCCCCGACGTGGCCTGCATGCCAGGGTAAACAGCCCACCCACAGACTCTGGACCCAACGCCGCCTCCTCCTCCTCCGGCAGGAGATATTTCTATTGATATACACTCTGCAAAATCCCCCCTTTCACAGCTTAAGCTAGCTTTGGTGGTTTGTATTGACTAGCCTCTGTATATATACAGTATATATATTCCTCTCTCTCAGTAAGTTGGTCTGAGTGTGTTTTGTTTTTCTGAATTTGCTGATAGGTTCGTGTGTCCTCCCGGTTCGTCCAAACCCAACACGCTGAGCAACGCCTGCCCTCCTGGCACCCTGAGCAACCGCAGCGACCTCACAGACCGCTCTCAGTGTCAGCGGTGCCCGGCCAGATACGCCTGCTCACGAGGTGCCGCTCAGCTTGCTGTTGTTCGTGGTTCGACACGATGACTCCGACTGACTTTGATTTGAATTCTACAATATTACTTGTTCCTCCTCTCACCTCTCGTGATGTATACATATTAAGATAATATTAGATGAGATGCATAGTCGTAAGAATTAAATAAGTGATCCAATCTTAAAAGTACACAAATACATAACATCAACAATCAACATCAACCATGAAATCCAAATTTGTAATTGTATGCGGCCTGCATTTTCAATTGTTCACTCATGCAATAAGCAGTAATGTAATCTAATCTTCTGTATATGTGCAATATACAGTATACACATATATATGTATATATATAATATATATATCTAACTATGTACGGTGTGGTCCTTGGGCCCACCAGGTACAGGGGGGCTCCAGAGGCCTCCGGTGTCCTGCTTTGCGGGCCACTACTGCCCCAGTGGCACCATGTTCCCCACCCAGTACAAGTGTCCCGTGGGGACGTGGAGTGGCCGCAGCGGCCTGGAGAGGGAGAGCGAGTGTGGGCCGTGCCCGCCAGGCTGGTACTGTCTGGCTGGCGTCGGGTCACCCTCGGGCAGATGCAGCTCCGGCCACTACTGTCCTGAAGGTAAGAACGTGAACGAATGGGAAAAGATGAGTCTAAACTTATTTTTGGGAAAAACCCTGACTGCACTTTTGACACTTTTGGAGTCGACAGCAATGTTGTCTCTCCGCCTCCATGCAGCTCTCTCCTTAACAACTGCAACAACAGATTTTTGTTTGTGTTGTGTTTCTAAAACAAGATTATGGAGCACAGTTCTCTGCACTACTTATGTCGTATGAAGGTGTCTCGCAAACGAAAGCAACTTCAGATTCCTCCACACACAAACAGTAGTGAAAATACTACTGATTCAGCCATTAACAATCGTGACAGTAAGACAATGAGTCTTCCCGACAATGAAAGTCGCTAGATCACTACAGTGTGTATTTTTAACTATTTAACGTAAACTAAGTTCATGGTGTTTGCCAGGAACGGCGTACGGCACCCAGTTCCCGTGTCCTGCCGGCACCTACAGCATCCGGATGGGGAACGGGCATCGGGAGGACTGCCTGGTGTGTCCCGAGGGCTCCTTCTGTCAGCAGGGCACCTCCAAACCCTCACCCTGCCCACTGTGAGTCTCATGCTGCAACTGGCACTTACTGGCGACCGTGCCGGGTAAATCGCGAAGTTTTTTTCCGCGATCGTATGACGGCTGACCGCAATGTGAGCGTTTCAGGGCTCCTCACGATTCGCCTCGTCTCTCCTCTGCTGCAGCTCCACATACCGCCGGCTGAAAGGAGGCCAGCAGAGAGAGGACTGCTCCGCCTGCCCTGCCGGCTATTTCTGTCCCCACTCGGCGACTGTCAGCCCTAGAGTCTGTGGAACTGGCAGCTACTCGGTAAGAGGCCCGTTCTTACCCCCCCGCTCTCTCTCTCTCTCGCTCCCTCTCTCACTCCCTCTCTTTCTCTCTCTATATACTGTCTCGTCTTCTCTAAAGCGACAAGGCAGCAACCGAACGGATAGAGCCAGCAAAACCATAAGCCAGCCCTGCCTTGTCACACGCCTGTTCTGATTGGGCTTATTTTTAACCGCGCTGTTCCCTCCACATCGAACGGGCGATCTGGATAACAGTGCACCGTTACTCACCAGAATGTAGGCGCAGCTATAAATGTTTGGCATGTTGGAGTAACACTGTCAGGAGGTCACATTATGTACACTTCACACTTTTCCTCTAGTCGTCAGCGTCGTTGTTGATGTTGATGTTGTTGTTGACAACATGACTTTTCCTTCTCACATCTCTGTCTCCTCTCCCTCTAGGTTTGTCACTCACCCATACATACATACATGCATACGTACAGTACATACATATATACATGCATCTCACTCTCTCATCTTCATCCTCCTCTTGCTTCTGCTTCTTCCTCTTCCTCTTCTTCTTCTTCGTGGGCGCGGTGCAGGACGAGGGCTCGGAGCGGTGTTCTCCGTGCCTGCGGGGACACTTCTGCAGCAGCGAGGCCACCAGCGAGGAGGCCATGCTGAGCATGATGGTGTGCCCCGCCGGGTTCCTCTGCTCCCAGGGGCTGGCCCGAGACCCCCAGCGCTCGGCCACCCTCTGCCCCCAAGGCTTCTACTGTCCCGGAGGAGGAATAGTGAGTACAGTAGTCAGCACAGTGGGGCTTATACCACACACATTTTCAATTCTCCACATTTCGTTTAGATTACAGTGTCAAGTCTCTTGTTTTGCTTTTTTACCGTAGGACCCCAATCCCATTCCGTGCCCCAACGGGACCTACAGTGGATCTCCTGGTTTGCGTGACGTCAACGAGTGCGTCCAGTGTCCTCCGGGGAAGTACTGCTTCTCCCAGAATCCTCAGCAGAAGCCCATCAATGAGCCCGTGAGACAGCCACTCAGACATATGCAGTGTGACATGCCATACAGTCATATATGCTTGGAGCAAATCCCTAAATATGTATTGTAGTAAATACTAGTGTCTTGTCTCGTGCTAACATTGAATATCTCACAAGGATTCGATAAATCAATGACCTATACATTGTGGATTGAACTCGCTACCACTATAACACGGCATCCATCAACCTTTGTATCACGTTGAGTAATCTTGTCTTTTTCTATTCGTGTTGGTTGAATATATATTCAATTCTGATGCGTTGTGGTTGTGGTTTGTCTTCCAGACGGGAATCTGCCCGGACGGACACTTCTGCCCTCTGGGCACGGGCGACCCCTATGCCCTCCCCTGCCCGGCGGGTCTCTTCAGGAACAACACACTGGGTCACTCCGGGGAGGTGTGTGTCCCGTGTCCGTCCAGGCACTACTGCCTCCGACCCGGGACACAGCTCCCTGAGATCTGCCCACAGGTAGAGCCATTCCCTAACCACATCCACACTTTGTAAAGATGTACATCTTTGCTTTCAGTGTGTCGGAATTACAAAATGTGTAAATATTTGGGTTGTTTGCATTTCCTTCTCAAAATCCCTCTATTCCTATTTCTATTCTATCTTTCAAACTTTGGTTCTTCCTTTTTGTATTCTTTCTGTTTCTTTCTTTCCTTCTTTCCTTCCTTCCTTCCTTCCCTCCCTCCTTCCTTCCTAGGGCTTCTACTGTGCCGAGGGCAGCTCAGATCCTGAGCCATGTCCGGAAGGCAGCTACGGCTCTCGGCCAGCGCTCATTGACAGGTCTGAGTGCACCTCGTGTGGCGGCGGCCGGTACTGCATGGGAGTGGGGCTCACAGAGCCCTCTGGAGAATGTACTGAAGGTTTCTACTGCAGAGACGGAGCCACGTCTACCGTGAGAAAATCTCCATATCATTATTATCATCCATATGTATAGATGTATATATTATAGACATATAAATAATATATATGGGAGTATATGTACAGTATATCTCCAAAATCCGTGTGAACTGCAATGCTTTAAATAGTTTTTTTAGGACTACTGTGTGTGTGTGCGTGTGTGTGTGCATGCGCCTGTCTGTGTGTGTGTGTGCGCCTGTGTATATGTGTGTGTGTGTGTGTGTGTGTGTGTGCCTGTGTGTGTGTGTGCCTGTGTGTGTGTGTGTGTATGTGTGTGTGCACCTGCCTGTGTGTGTGTGTATGTGTGCGCACCTGTGTGTGTGTGTGTGCCTGTGTTTGTGTGTGTGTGTGTGCCTGTGTGTGTGTGTGTGTGCCTATGTGTGTGTTTGCTCCTTTCCCGCAGACCCCGGTGGATGGGCCGACGGGCGGCTTGTGTCCCGTTGGCAGCTACTGCCCCCGGGCCTCCCCCTCCCCCTCCCCCTGCCCCCCGGGGAGCTATAGCGACAGCAGCGGGATCAGCCGCCCAGAGCAGTGCACCCCGTGCCCGCCAGGGTACACACACTGTCTCACCCAACCCGCCCGCGGGAAGGCCTCCCTTTGCACACGTCTCATCAATAAACTGTTCTAGAGTTGGAGTTCCGTCATACATCTTGGTGTTCAATGAGTTTTTAAAGTTACTATCGAGTCAGACCATTGTGTTCATCCATTGACTTCAGATACACGTTGCAAACCCAGTACCTTCTGTCTGGGAGTAAAACACGTAGCCGATACTATTCTTATTAGATTGTAGTGGGTCTAAAATACATCTCTCTCTCTCTCTCTCCTCTCTCTCTCTCTCTCTCTCTCACTCTCTCTCTCTCTCTCTTCTCTCTCTCTCTCTGTGTCTCTCTTTCTCCCACTCTCATCTCTCTCTCTCGCTCTCTCTCACTCTCATCCCTCTCTCTCTGTGTGTCTCTCTCTGTCTCTCTTACTCTTACTCTCTCTCTCTCATCTCTTTCTCTCTCTCTCTCTCTCTCTCTCTTTCTATCTGTTTCCCCCCCCCTCTCTCTCTCTCTCTCTCTCTCTCTCTCTCTCTCTCTCTCTCTCTCTCTCTCTCTCTCTCTCCTCTCTCTCTGTTTCTCTTATGCTCTCTCTCGCTCTCATCTCTTTCTGTCTCAATCTCTCTCTTTCTCCCTCTCTCCCTTCCCTCTCATCAGGTTCTACTGCGCCGGCTTCAACAGCTCCACTCCGTCCGGCCCATGCTCGGCAGGCTTCTACTGCACGGGGGGCTCAACGACGCCCACCCAGCACGAGGCGGGTGAGGGCCGCTACGCCGCGGAGGGAGCGCCGCGGGCCGAGCCCTGTCCTGTCGGCACCTTCCAGCCGGTAAGAACCCCGCCCCCCCTGCACCCCGCCCCCCACCCCTCCCCGCTGACGTCAAAGTACATGACGTGATCCGATAATGACGATAATAATGATGCTGATGATGATGGTGATGGTGATGATGATGATGATGAAGATGGGGCTTTCAAGGTGTTCTAGTACTCAAGGTGATCTTCGTCTCCCAGCGGTGTTGACAACAGGAGGGCGCAGAGAGGAGGAGGCGGTGTAGGAGAGGAGAAGGAGAGGTTGTGTGTGTGTGTGTGTGTGTGTGGTGTGTGTGTGTGTGTGTGTGACGTCAGACAGCCATTAGCGTCAGGCCAGTGGTCTATTTTTAGTGCAGGCCCCCGACTGGAGCTGGACTATCTGCCCTGTTTGTCTGGCTCCTCAGGGTCGTGGCGGGCGGGAGTGTGTGGCGTGCCAGGCCGGCAGACTGTGTGATCAGACGGGCCTGTCCCGGACGTCCCCCTGTCCCCCGGGACACTACTGCCCCCCGGGGGCCGCCTCAGCTCACCCCTGCCCTCCGGTCAGACACCCGGCTGCAAGCAGTCTGGGACTCTGTGTGTGTGTGTGTGTGTGGTGTTGCTCTATTATCTATTTGTGTTTGTTTCTGTGTGTGTGTGTGTGCGTGTGTGTCTGGGTTTGTGTGCCCTAGTTTGTCTTTGTGTGTGTGCATGTGTGTTCTATTGTGTGTGTGTGTGTGTGTGTGTGTGTGTGTCTGTGTGTGTGTGTGTGTGTGTATATTCTATTTTTCTGTGTGTGTGCGTGTGTGTGTATGAGTGCATCCTTTTGAATGTGTGTGTGCATGTGTGTGTGCATGTGTGTTTGCATGTGTGTGTGTGTGTGTGTGTGTGTGTGTGTGTGGGCGTGTACTCTACTTTCTGTGTGTGTCTATGTGTGCATGTGTGCTGCATGTATGCATGTGGTGTGGGAGACAAAGCATGTGAAAAGGGGTGAGAGGGTATGCGTGAATGTGTGTGTGAATGTGTGGACAAAAGACAGAGATAAAAGAGAAGGGGGGGGATAGAGAGAGCTAGATAGAGGGCGTTTGTGAATGCAAGTGGAGCTTATTGTTGTCCTCCACCTCTAATCCCATCCCCAACTTCCCACCCCCCCGCCCCACCCACCCCCCCTCTCTCACTGAGCGATGGCTTGGTGTCAATGTTGTCTCGTAGCCCAGACCAGACCAGACGCACTTCCTCTCTGCTCCTCCGTCTCAGCCTCGATGTTCCTTCCCCTGCTTGTGATGCAGGGCGCCTACGCTGACCTGCCCGGCGGTGTGGATGTCCGACACTGTCGTCCGTGCAAGGCGGGCTCCTTCTGTGGGCAGGAAGGTCTGTCCCGTCCGCAGGGTCTCTGTGATCCCGGACACTACTGCACGTCTGGGGCCCCCGCCGCCGCCCCGGTACGACGGCCACAACAACCACCAGCGATCCATCAGAGTTACGATACGTAGCGCTGGAACTGTCTGTCTGTTCTGACTTGTAACTGACTTGTACAGCATCAAATTATTGGAAAAAATCATACACAAATATGAACACAACTCACTTTTGCAAAACAGATCGGTTTGCCCTCTGGGGGCGTGTGTCCCATGGGGTACATCTGCCTGGTGGGAACCACGCACCCCCACCAGCACCCGTGTCCGGTGGGCACCTGGGGCGACACCCTGGGAGCCAAGGACCTGTCATCCTGCCTGCCCTGCCCGCCGGGACAGTACTGCAACGGCACAGGACTCAGCCGGCCGTCTGGGCACTGCCAGCCTGGTAGGGACAGAGCAGATGGAAGGATCGAATGAACGGGTGTTCAGGTTTACTGCGGATTCATTAAACTCTAAAAAATGTGTTTAGTTTCAGATCACATGTTTACGTGCTAAATGAAATCTATTGCAAAAAAGGACTTGTGATGAGTATTGAGTTTGTCGATGAATTAGATCGTACTTCTGTTTTAAATGCATTTTTCATTATCGTTATTGCATAATTACTGTTGGTCACAGCATTGTCAGCGGTGTGTGTGTGTGTGTGTGTGTGTGTGTGTGTGTGTGTGTGTGTGTGTGTGTGTGTGTGTGTGTGTGTGTGTGTGTGTGTGTGTGTGTGTGATCGCTTGCTTCAAAGGCTATTATTGCACGGGAGGGGCGGTGTCCCCTACGCCCTCTGACGGGGCCACGGGTCACAGGTGTCCCGTGGGACATTGCTGTCCCATGGGCTCCAGGGCCCCAGAACCCTGCCTGGACGGGACCCACTCTAACTCCACTGGTAAGGAAAGCAATGAGCCCACAACCTCTCTGTTTGAAACTCTTTGTTTGATAATAATAATATTCCTACCTCTCAACATGTATCTGTGTTGCCACTGTTTTGTACTGTTTTAAACTCATTGAAACGTATTTTGTGTTTCGCTTGTGTGGTCTACCTTGTTAAGTAGTTATGTGTTACACTCTTTGTATCCGTGTTCTCTCAAAGGCATCTCTGCGTTTATGATGTTTACCCGTTTGAAACTAATGTCTTGTTCCTGTTGTGTTGTTTCCCGCTTGCTAAGTGCTTTGTTGCTGCTGTTTTGCACTAAAAAGCGCCCTGTTATTAAAGTTTGATTTGTTTTGATGGTATGAATGCAACTTTTCTCCCCCAGGCGCTGCAGAGTGTGCAGACTGCCCCCCGGGGACCTACTGTTTGTCTGGGGAGGGAGTGCAGCACTGCCCTGCTGGACATTATTGTCTGGGGGGCGGCGTGGAGGGCATCCTGCCCTGCCCTCCCGGCACCTACAGCCCTCAGCTGGGCCTCAGCCAGGTGGAGCAGTGCCTCCTTTGTCCAGCAGGTGACAGTAATGTTCCACACATGTCTGGTGTTGTTGCCCGTTGAGATCAGACACAGAGCCGCTGTTCTCTGTCTTGTCTGGTCTGTCTTGTGTGTGTGTGTGTGTGGTGTGTGTGTGTGTGTGTGTGTGTGTGTGTGTGTGTGTGTGTGTGTGTGTGTGTGTGTGTGTGTGTGTGTGTGTGTGTGTGTGTGACTGTCTGTCTCTGTGGTTTGTCTGGTTTGTATATCTGTCACTGGTTTGTCTGGTCTGTTTGTCTATGTGTGTGTGTGTGTGTGTGTGTGACTGTCTGTCTCTGTGGTTTGTCTGGTTTGTATATCTGTCACTGGTTTGTCTGGTCTGTTTGTCTATGTGTGTGTGTGTGTGTGTGTGTGTGTGTGTGTTGTGTGTGTGTGTGTCTGGTCTGTTTGCCTGTCTGTCTGTCTGTCTGTCTGTCAGTCTGCCTCCTCTTTTAAAAGACAGCCATTAGTCTGTAGTTGTTGTCATAGTTGTTATTGTTGTCGTCTGACAGTGTTGCTGTGTTATGTTGTGTTTGGTCCTCAGGGATGTTCTGTGATGACTGGGGTCTGTTTGAGCCCTCCGGGCCCTGTTCCCCTGGTTACTACTGCCTCGCTGGTACGCTATGTAATATTTATATATCATATATAGACGGCACACCAGGTGACCTCCAAGTCTATCCAAGTGTGAGGTAACCCCCCGCCATATTGATTATGTCGCCGCTCAAGGGATAAACTTCCGGAACCCAGATGGGAACTACAGCACGGGGGTGGGCGGTGCGTGTCCGCCGGGGACGTACTGCCCGGAGGCTACGGGGCGGCCCGTGCCGTGTCCACGGGGAAGCTACTCCGACAGGTTGGTGTGGTCGGAGTCACGGGGCTAACAGCAGTCAATATGCCCTTTTTACGTTGAACTCCATTGTTCGTTGTGACTTTATTCTGTCTTTTCTTTTGTCCCACACACCCATTTATCATCATCCCCCTCGGCCATTCGCTGCACCCATTTTACACTTGGATTAACCCTAGACTAATACAATTCTAAAAAAGTCACAGAGCTGAAATCACATACTGTGCGATTTCCGTTTTGCCAGAAAGCAACATTCATTTTAAACAAATTTTGACAGCTGTAGCTGGTGAATAAATCAGTTCAACCAACCACAATCGGGTGTCATATCATTAACATAGAAACCATGGAAACATCGTGGTAAACTACATTCATAGATCTATAATTATCATCATCTGTTATGTATTGATCATTAATCTTCATAGCAGTCAGTGCCACAAGCCAATGTGCCAATTTACTTGCACTGCGGTATGTGAATAAAGTCCGTGACCGCATTTCTCCAGAAGAGTGATGGTTTACTTTTAGTCATCGAACAGGGAAACAACCTCGAAAACTAATATCTTCAAAACATGAATGTGTTCATAAACGCTCCAAATGCACGCGGCGAGACACACCCACTTCATAATCATAATCCCCCTCGTCCACGGACTGTCATTGGTTCGCCGTTTTGCGCTTGGATTAAAAAGTGAAACTCCATTATAATTGAATCTTCGAAATAAATAGGATATTTCCGTGAAAGAACAGAAGCATAAGCTCGTCCTTACAAGGCAATAAGAGGCTGAGGGTTGAATCCAGATGTCTTTTTCACCAGCGGGAGTGTTATTTAAAAAATGCTGCATATTTGCATCGTAACCAATAGTGGACTCAAATTTGTCAGTTTTTCTCGCTTTTCTGTGACGTTTATTCTCTAGGGGCCTGATGTATACGCACCTAAAGGCTGCTTTAGATAAAAGTGTGCACCAAATGGGCATCCACAGGACTTTATCACAGAGCGTGGCTCATGGTAGGGGGGAACACAGGTGTACCTCATGACGTTAATCACGGCCACTGGCAAGCCTAAAGACCTGTAATTAACTTAATGAGCTACACCTGTTTTGGCCCCCCTACTATTACACCTCTGTGATGGGGGTCTCATCGGCTGCGTCCCAAATGGCAAAAGCGCTGGCTGTGTTGGCTGTTCTGGAGGCACGGGGCCAAGTCACGTTCCCGTCGAATATCTGCCAAAAAAACCCCCCCAGTTTGTTGCTATTGGTGTTTTTGGCGACGTTGGGTTGCATCGCCGCCTGTCTCGGAAGTCTGTCTCGGTGCGGACTCCTTTACACGCAGCTACGTACAAAAGCACTGCCCCCGCAGGATGCTGCCCTGCGAGACGGGCAGTAGGCAGCAAGGCAGCAGACGGCAGGCAGCAGGCAGCAAGCAGAAGCCTTCTGTTTGGGACACAGCCGTACTCCGCATAGAAAAAAGACATCCTTGATTTCGTCCATGTAAATTCTGAAACAGTGCCTGTACATGTGTCTGTCTGTGTGTGTGTGTGTGTGTGTGTGTACGTGCACTTATGCAAATGCACGTGCACATGCATGGATCCCTGCATGTATCTGCACGTGTGTACATGAACATGCGTGTGTATGTGCAGGTGTCTGCATATGTACGGTATGTCTGTGTCCCTGCATATGTCCGCGTGGGCACACGCACGTGCACGTGTGTGTGTATGTGCGTGTGCCCATGCATGTGAGTGTGTCCGTACATGTGTACATCATCTGTGCGTGTGTGTGTGTGTGTGTGTGTCCATGTATGCAGCTTTCACCTGACAGAGCGGTCCGGCTGCGTCCTGTGTCCGGCGGGCCAGTTCTGTGGAGCCGAGGGTCTTACCCGGCCATCAGGACCCTGCCTGGAGGGCTTCTATTGCCCTGGGGGCGACACAGCACACACAGGTAGCATGGAGGACGGGGAAGTGTGTGTGTGTGTGTGTGTGTGTGTGTGGTGTGTGGTGTTGGTGTGCTGTGGGGGGTGGGTGGGTTCACGCCCCTCTTTGGTGGGTGGGGTGGGTGGGGTGGGTGGGTGGGTTAGCGTTAAGTTAAGTGAAGCTAATTGGAGGACGTGAGTTGCCTGTGAAGGCGTGACTAACATGCGTATGCGGTGCACGACCCTCTATACACACACACACACACACACACACACACACATAGGGCTACTAGCATATTAGCCATGTTTTTTTTTTATCACTAATAACACGGGTAAAGAAGATGGATGGTGGCCTTTTGTTGTCTGCTGTGAGAAAAAAATAAAAAAGCCAAGTGCGGAAAAGTTAACGTAACACAGTTGACATTCGCCTTTGCCAGGAAGCAACCCCGGACACGATTGCTTTGCAGTTCACGTCAGGGCGCTAACTTTCATAGCGGCTGCCATCGCCGGTGAATGGCAAATCACATCCAAGCGTACTTCCGCAGGTGAATGGGGGGGTTGATTACCGGGTGGTCTAAGCCAGGTAGTCATCGAATTCAGGGGTTCTTTGTGTCCACAAGCTGTGTTTAGCACGTCAGAGGGAGGACAGCAGCCACACTGTAGTCTCTTAGAGGAGACAATAGGACATTCAAATTAGAGGCCGAAGCACAAGCCAAGAGCTCAGTGTTTTCTTCTTTTTTTCACAACGATTTTTATTGCTTTTATCACTTTTTAGCAGATTAAATCAAATACAAACTGCCCCTCCTAAGAACACCCTTATCCTCTTGATAGACCTTGACTAACAATAACAATAATAAAAATTAAACAGTGCATAATGAGAAAGGAAATATAAATTAGAAACTAATAACAAACAATGAATAATGACTAAATATCGTAATATTGAATAATAGTTACAGAATAGACTACATTATATAAAAAAACCAAACAAAACCAAAAACAAACCCAATGTACAAAATTGGGGAAAAAAGTGAAAATTTAATGTAAAAATATGCAACGGCAGCTGAACAATATTATAATACAACGGCAGGACAGTAGTGTTAGTCAAATGGGGAGAAGCTTCAGCTTATTAAAAGTGGGAAATAAAAGGGCTGCATCTTTGGTTGAATTTCTCCAGGGAACCCCTAAGAGTATATTTGATTTCCCCAAGTTTGAGAAAAAACATTACATCTCCCAACCAGGAAGAGGCCTTGGGAGGATGAGGTAAGTTCCATGACAGAAGTATCCTTCTCTGTGCCAGGAGAGATGCAAATGCAATAACATCTTGCAATGTAGTACAAGTACGTGACACATCTAGGGGGACACCAAAGATAGCTGTTGAAGGACATGGCTTAAGATCTATATGTAGGACGTCTGATAAAGTTTTGAAAACATAACACCAAAAATTGTGCAGTCTTGGACAGAAAAAGAAAGTGTGACTATGGTCAGCAGGGGAGTTATTACAACGGTCGCATCTGTTATCTACATTCGGGTATATCTCTGCTAATTTGGCCTTGGAAAAGTGGATCCTATGAAAAACCTTAAACTGTATGAGGCCTAGACGAGCACATGATAATTGACAGTTTAAAACTCCTTTTCCCATGCGGACTTGGCTCTGAGGACAGGTTTATCATCAAACATCATGAGACAATGATAGATTTGGGAGATGAGAGCTTTCTGATTAGGACTCAGTTTCAGTAAGTTCTCCCATGGCAAGACGGTGGGTGGTGAGGGGAACGACGGGAACCGGGTGCCAACATAGTGTCTTACTTGTAAGTGACGAAAGAAATGTGAACGTGGCAGTTCAAATTTGTTAGTCAGGGATGCAAAATCAGAGAAAGCGTCATTTTCAAATAGGTCTAGGAAGCAGTTAATACCTTTTCTTTTCCATAGGGAAAAGGAAGAATCTACAGTGGAGGGGGGAAATAAGTGATTAACCACAGATGGGAGCCAATATAGATGGAGATGAGAATTGAAGTGGCCACCGAAACTGATACCAGATCTTTAAGGAGGCTGACACAATTGGGTTCTGGTGTGTTTAGATGGGGAAGTTGGGAGTGGGGAACACAGTAGGGCAGGGAGAGATGCTGACAAGCATGACAGAGCTTCTAAGGATCCCCAGGTGGTATCAGCTATATGGAACCAAATAATAGCTTTTGAATGTTGGCGGCCCAGTAGTAGTACATGAAGTTCGGTAGGGCAAGGCCTCCTCCAAATTTACTAATTTCGAAATATACTCCTGCTAATTCTCGCGGTGTTTCCCTGCCCAATGAAATGATGAGATCAGTTGTTCAAAGACCGAACGAAAGATTTGGGGCAAAAAATATTGAATGGATTGAAATAAATAAAGAAACCTTGGCAAAATAGTCATTTTTACAGCACTGATTCTGCCTGTTAGAGTCAGAGGAGGTTGCCCCATCTTTGAAAATCATATTTAGCCTGGTTAAGTTGGGGGTGAAGTTAGCAGAAAAAAGAGCTGAGAGTGATCGAGAGATATTGATCCAGATATTTAAACCCTGAATGGCTCATACGAAGCAGCAAAATTAACTGTTGGAGGTCAGAGGCGGCGTGTATTAATGGAGAAACATTCACTCTTTCTGTAAGTTTAGCTTATATTCCGGAAAATCGGGATGGAAAGAACAAAAGGGATAGCAGTAGCAGGGATTCGTAACCGTATAACAGGAGGTCATCCCGCGTATAGCGACACTCGATGCTCTATATATACCCTCACGATCAATTCCTTGAAATAGGGGGGAGGAGCGCAGGGCTATAGAGAGGGGCTCAATCGCTAGAGCAAACAAGAGCGGACTCAAGGGGCAGCCTTGTCGGGTCCCACGCGACAGTGGAAAATTAATCAGACCTTGGTGTCGCCAGTGCAAACACTTGCCTGGGGACTAACATATAAAAGACGGATCCATGTACCAAAAAACGATCACCAAAACCAAACTTCTCAAGTTCTAACTTCGTAATAAATAATTCCATTCTATTCTGTCAAACGCCTTTTTCGGCATCTAACGATATGACTACTTCTGGATGTTTAGGGGTTTGGGTTGAATAAATTATATTCATTAATGTACGGATGTTAAAAAAGGAATGTCGCCCCTTAATGAATCCCGTCTGCTCCTCTGAAATAATGTCGGGTAAAACTGTCTCTAGGCGACCCGCTAGCACCTTTGCTAACACCTTGACATCCACATTGAGAAGAGATAAAGGCCTGTAGGACCCACAGAGAGTGGGGTCCTCGTCTTTTTTAAGAAGGAGAGCGATGGATGCTTGAGTCAGAGTAGGCGGCAGTGTACCACGATCGATTGACTCATTATAAACAGAAGAAGAAGTGGAGAAGTGGTGCTAATTTATCACTAAATTTCTTTAAAATCTCAGTGGGATAGCCATCGGGGCCAGGGGCTTTATGAGTCTGCATTGATTTTATAGCCTCAACTACTTCGGGTCAGTACCAATGGTGAATCTAAATCACTTGCAACCAGTAGGGTCAATAGAGGGTATAGGAAGCTTACTAAAAAACGTATCCATGGTGGTGGTGTCTGGTGGAAAATCTGATTGGTAAAGAGTAGAGTAGAAGGCTTTAAATGTTGCATTAATATCAGATAGTAGGCCACCAAGGGGGTCCCTAATTTGAGTAATGAGCCACGAGGAGGCTTGAGCGGTTAAGCTGATGTGCGAGCAAACGGCTAGCATTATCGCCATGCTCATAGTACCTACTACCGCCAGAGTGCAAAAGCATGCGTTCTGCTTGCTTGGTGGAGAGCAAGTCAAACTCAGCCTGACTATTCATGCGTTCCTTATAAAGTTCAGGGCTAGGATTTCTGGCATATTGGTGATCTAAATTGAGAATCAAGTCCGTAGTCCGAATTTGGTCAGCCTCATATATTTTATTCAAATTGGCAGAATAAGATATAATTTGACCTCTAAGAAAAGCTTTTAGAGACTCCCACAAGAGAGAGTTAGAAGTAGAATCAGTTTTGTTAACAGAGACAAAAGTGTCGCTAGAGGAGGAAATATAATCACAGAAGTCCTTGTCGGAAAGAAGTAGAGAATTGAATCTCCACAAAGGACGGGGCCTGTGATAGGACGTCAATGACATGTCAAGAACCAGAGGGGCGTGGTCGCTAATAACTATTGCCAAATATTCTGTGGAAATCACATTGGGAAGAAGACCAGCATCGATGAAGAAATAATCGATTCGAGAGTAGTAGCTTGTGAAAAAAAGGAAAATTCTTTTGTATGTGGATTACGAAATCTCCACGGATCAGCACCGCCATTTTGCAACATAAAATCAGCAAATGCCCTTGACATACAAGAGGGAGGAGCCAGTTTGAGACTGGAGCGGTCTAATTTGGGATCAATAACACAATTAAGGTCCCCACCAAAAATAAGATGATGTGTATTTAAATCTGGGAGGTTACTCAGTAATTTGTTTGCAAAGGCAGCATTGTCAAAATTAGGGGCGTATACATTAACCAGCAATACAGGCTTCTGCATTAGAGTACCTGTTACAATAAATACCTCCCATCAGGATCAGAGATAATATTAGTGGGGGTGAATTGTATCCTCCTTGTGAATCAATATAGCAGCGCCCCTAGCCTTTTGAATTAAAAGTAAAGTGAAAGACCTGGCTCACCCATGATTCACGCAGTCTGGAATGATCATTAATGCACATATGCGTCTCCTGTATAAAAAACTATGTCTGTTTTTAGATGTTTAAGATGCGACCTTGGATCTCTTTACCGGATGACCCATGCCCTTTATATTCCATGACAGAAACCTGATATTGTCACCTGGTCCATAAGGGCCAGAATTTCCTGCTTTATTAGACATCAATTGAATTTAAAGGAATATGTCTATAAATAGACCTAGAGAAAATATAGTGCAATATAAAGACCACGCTTCGGGAGAAAGTAAAAACACACATAAAGATAAACCAAAACAGAACACCCATAGCAAGAACCCCCAAGGATAATATCCTTGGGGGTAAAAAGTAGATATTCTGACCACGGTATTGGAGCTGGCGCGTGTCCCTCTCACGTCTCAGAATTCGTTTCGTATCACGGAAGTAGTGAAATCTGAAAATGAATACCCTTGGTCTGGTACCTCTCGCCTCCTTTGCCGGACACGGTGGGCCGATGCGATGTGCCCTGTCGACGACCGGGGGAGAGGGGAAAAAGCCTGTACTTAAGACCTCCACAAGGAAGTCGGTCATAAACTTTACTGGATCTGCGCCTTCCGACTTCTCCGGGATCCCAATCACACGCAAATTGTTGCGTCGTGAACGTGATTCCAAGTCCTCAGCCTTAGCCTTGAGGTGGACATTTTCAGATTGCAGGCGAGCACAGATATCCTCAAGGGCGGCAATTCCATATCGCTGTGATCCGAGAGGGCCGTCTCCATACCTGTTGTCTTCAGGCTGAGCGAGTCGGTAGCTGATCTGACTTCTGCTAGGGCAGCAGAAAGGGGGCGCAGGGCATCGTCTACTATCGCTTTCATAGTAGTAGCGAGGGACGTCGTCAGTTCGGAGAGCAACGCTGCGCGAAGCTTGTCAAGGTCCGGGGGTAAAGCGCCATCGCCGCCATGACAGTCTAGCAGCGTGGTTGCTGCCTCACCGGGCAAACATTTGGACTTATTCTGCTTCAAGCGACCTGACGCCGTCCTGGCCAACGCTACAGAATGGTCTAAAAACGTAATAAGTTCGGAAAATAAAGTTCACGAGTTAAGTTTGGGTGTTAATTTGAACGAAATGTTGATCGACACTCGGGAGCCCCTCACAACGCGTCTTCCTCGTTCACATGCTAACCGGAAAACCAGAGCTCAGTGTTTTCTATCGCGTATCGCCGGGAAATGTGGCCTCGCCTCTCTCCAACAGGTGTTAGTATTATACACCCTCGAGTATCAGAATGTCTCATCATGTCGCTATTGTTAAGTCCTTATCGGCTGTTATGTAAATATTTACTCCAGCTACAAGGCATTCTTGTGTATTTCAATTAAATCGCTCCATGCAGTTCAAGGGGGAGGTGGGGGGGCTGTGGGGCTGAGAGCTTAAATTAATATTTATTTGGCATAATCAGTATGTTATGAATAATCACTTAAGGGGGAAGGGCATTGATTAATTCCCGGGAAGACATCCCATCTTTTTTACGTTGAATAGCTGCTTAATTAGTTTTGCATGAAACACGTTTGCCACACAGACGAGTCGACCCCCCTCTCTTTCTTTCTGTCTTTCTTGTATTCAAATTGTTTTAACGTTCAACAACAGAACACTTCATCTCCAGCTTCATCTCATCTCCCCAGGCCCCGGGGAGGAGGGGGGTCTTTGCCCGCCGGCGCATCACTGTCCCGGGGGGAGTGCGGGCCCCGTGCCCTGCCCCGCCGGCTCCTACACCGCCCTCGGGGGCCAGAGCCGCTGCTCCCACTGCCCGGCCGGCCACTACTGCCCAGAGAAGACGGCGAATTTCACCGCCTTTCTATGTCCTCCCGGCTTCTACTGCCCTGATGGTAAACCGCCCTCCGCCCTCTCCTCCCTCTTACCCTCACCCCTCCTCCCACCCCACCCCCCCCTCCTCCCGCACAGCGTTCCAACTGGGCTCTGAAGGGCCGGAAAAGTCTCCATTTTTCCAAAGTCTTTCAGAAGTCATTTGCTCCGTTGCTGAGTTTGCCCGTGCCGCTCCCGCCACCGCCGCTGCCGACACCGCCGTACCTCGGGGTGGCGGTAATTAGCCGGATCCAGATGGCGGACTCCGAATGCTCAAGATGTTTTTTTAATGTACCTCGGATAATCTCCGCGGAATTCTAAGCAATTTCAGCGAACATATGCTCTATTTCCTTTTTTCCAAATCGCCGGATCAGATTGATCCACGTGAACATAATTGTGTGAAATAAAACTATACCAACTGTGATTAGAAACCTCGTTGCTGATTCTGGGCCTGGGTTTTCTCCCTGCGCAAGGCACCCGGCACGCTACGCAGTTTCCCTGCCCGCGTGGATACTACAACCCAGAGTCCATGACCCAGAGCCTGGACAGCTGTCTGCCGTGCCCCCCCGGACACTACTGCGAGAAGGAGAGGCTCACCGGGGTCTCCGGGAAATGCAAGGCGGGTTCGTAGCAGCAGCAGCAGCAGCTTGTCCAGCTTCTCCTGGTCTCCTATGTAATAGTTTTTCCCGCGTGCAACCCCGATGTCTACGTGTTCTGAATCATGGTCTTTACTAGTCTATGAATAAATAAAATAAGTGGGGGATGCCCGTGGATACGCCCATTTTTTGAAACACAGATTAGGTTTCGTCTTGCGCTTTTTTCTTTTTTTTCCTTTCACTTACAACAATTGATATTACATTCTGGTCTCCTTGTTCTTCTTGTTCTCTGGCCAGGCTGGTTCTGCGTGTCTCACTTTCTCTCATTCTTGTTCTTTTCTTATTCTCTTCTTGTTCTCCGGCCAGGCTGGTTCTGCATGTCTCACTTTCTCTCGTTCTTTTCTTATTCTCTTCTTGTTCTCCGGCCAGGCTGGTTCTGCGTGTCCGCGGCGTGGAACTCGCAGCCCTTTGACCTGGACAACTACACCAACGCCAACTGCCTGTGCCCCGCCACGTCCACCGGGGGGCGCTGTCAGGCGGGCTTCTTCTGCCCGTCCGGCAGCGCCGAGCCGCTGTCCTGTCCGCCCGGGGCCTTCTGCAACGTCTCCGGTAGGAGAAAAACAAACTAGGATTCCTCCTCTCATCAGTTCTTTGTCCATAGACAATTCCCTATGAATGGATAATGCGGTGTCCTTTTGCCATGCATTCTAAATGTGTTGAACTTGCGCCATGTGTACAACTGGCGGCATTAACTATTTCTGAGGTGATGCATATTTGATGCTTATGAGTGATGCAAAAAATAACAAAATATGTCAGTTTTCATGTCAAAGCAACAAAACAAAAGATTTCATTACTTACCGTACTATTGGCAATCGCTCCACACAGCGTATCCTTCCACCACTACATAATTAATGTCTCACCCGCACCCCTCTTGTACCCTAGTTTACATAAGTCTAAGTGTATGTTGCAAAAAAACTAAAAAATGTTAAAGCAACAAAACAAAAAGAGTAATCTTAAGTCTTAAGACAGCGGCAACTACTTACCTGGCACCTACTTACCTGGCACCTACTTACCTGGCAACTACTTACCTGGCACCTACTTACCTGGCTGTATTTGCTCACCAGGCCTGGCGTTACCCATGGGCCCCTGCTCCGCGGGCTTCTACTGTGTGGGCGGAGCCACCAACGCCAGGCCGACGGACGGAGAGACGGGCAGCGTCTGTCCCACGGGGAGCTACTGTGGTGAGGGGTCTGCAGCGGTGTACCTGCACCTAGACGTCACGCATGGGGCCAGCAATGTTATCAAGTGCGGTCACGTTCATAGTTTGTAAAAAAGCACTATGTGGAAGAGTGACAATCAGGCTTTAATCCTTGTTAATTAAAGAGGACCTAAAAAACGTGCTTAAATTATGTACCACGCGTACTCTGAACAACTCTTGGGGTTAAGTCCCAAGTTATCAATTTTTAAATGGCTTTTTTTTAAGTGAGGAAACCACAGGCACATGTACAAAGAAAGTGTTGCTCTCGTTTTAATAAACTGTATGTATCTTGTAAGCCCGGCACAGTGAGAGAGATAAAACAACGTGTTACGTAACGCTGGCATTGATTGGCGTTCACGTGACCAATTGCCTTCCTAGAAAAATAATCCAGCTTTCTTCTCGTGCCCAATTCATACAAATCATGTCGTATCACTAAGCACTTTATATACACTGTGTGCCTGCCAGCTGAAGGTTCGGGGGAACCAGAGGCGTGTCCGGCCGGGACCTTCTCCCCAGCGCTGGGCCTGTCTAGCGAGGCTGGCTGCCAGCCATGTCCCGGCGGGTTCTACTGCAGGGAGCCAGGACTCACCGCTCCCACCGCACCCTGCAGCCAAGGTGACCTAACCCCAGCGACGGGTTGGCAAATAAACTGCAAATGTTGAGCTTTTTTTTCCTGATACTTCTGTTTCCTGATAACTTCTGAGATCGTTTTTCAATTACAACTTTTCCTTCTGCTTTCCATATTGCTACCGTCATACAGTATGTCTGCTCATTTCGCCGCATAAATCGCACTCCTAAGCATCCCTGGTAGGAGCGATCCCTCTTCTGTGCTCCTTCTCAATTCCTTTCTTCTTGGATTTGGGGAGTTATTTTTTCCCTTGTCCCTTTCGAGGGATTAGGTTTAGTGGGCGTCATGTACAGTAATGTGTGAATCTGTGAAACCCTTTAGAGGCTTTTTTGAGACTGTCACTGTGATTAAGGGCTGGCTACTAAACTTGACTTGTTGGTGTTTTATAGGCTACTGGTGCCCGCCGGGAGAGAGGCAGGCGATGGCCCTACCTTGCCCCGCCGGTCACTACTGTCCCCTGGGTAGTGCGGCCCCACAGCCCTGTCCCTCGGGAACCTACCAGGACCTGGAGAAACACGGCGACTGTAAAGTGTGTCAGGCCGGTAGGACATACCACTCAACACAGAAGCCTCTTTTAATATTGTAGCATTTGGTTTCACTTCTTTTCTGCTGTAGTTAATTCAATTTCATTTAAGTGAATGTGCTTGTTTCTTTTTGTTGGCAACGGTTCGCTGTAATTTTACTTACTTTGGAGCTTTTGCAAGATACATCGTCTTCATACATCGCTTGTATTCATTATCAATGTTTACTCTTGGCTTATTTAGCAGACACTTCTCATTTAGTTTATCCAAAGTGACTTGCAGTGAATTCATATTCAATCATTAGGGAGCTAGTAGGGGATTAGGTATCTCGCTCTAGGATGTCTACAGATAGACTGTGGACATTGGGGATTGAACCCAGTACCTTTCGGATTTCAGAGTAGAACACCCGCGCCATTACACTATCCTGCCCCTATGTTTTATGTTTTATGAACATTGCTTCAATGTCTTGGTTGTCCAGGCTACTACTGTGATCTGAGCCTGGGTCTGCTCAACGTCTCTGTGGTGAGGCCCTGCCCTAAGGGACATTACTGTCCACCGGGGACCTCCTTCTCCACCCAGAACCCCTGTCCCATTGGCTCCTTCAACCCCAGGGAGCGCACCGACAGCCTGGCAGGGTGCCTGCCCTGTCCCCCTGGTCAGTACTGTCCTACCGTAGGACTGGCTCTGCCCGCAGGTAAGACCGGGAATATCTCAGTTGTATTGTATTTATTGTATGTCTATTTTATAGGGGTGTAACAAATAACCGATTTGAATCGGAAAATCGGTTTTGATTTAAAAGATGCGAGTGCATCGGTACACGGACCCCTGGATCGGTCTAAACGTAGCATGAACCGGCCGATGGCCCGATCACAAAGTTATGAATCAGTTTTATGTTGTTGCTGTGCTGCTGAATCCTCCGTCTGCTCAGTGTCTGCAGCGTCATTATCCAAAGTGAGAAAGTTGATTCTTAGATATTCTTCATACATACATATTTATATAGATATATGTATATATACGTATATACTGTATATACATATATTTTGAGTCATTCAGGTGAAGGTTAGCGTCTTCCTCAAGGATGCCTACAAGTAGACTGGGAATGGAACCCAGAACCTTCAGGTGACACCCTCGTCAGTTGCATAACATCATCATCTTCATCATTATCATCATCATCCTTGCAGGTATTTCTGCATTGAGGGAGCCGTCACCTCCACTCCTGCAGAGGGCGCTGCAGGCGGCTCCTGTCCCGCTGGTCATCACTGCCCTGCTGGGGCGGGACGTCCCGTACCCTGCTCCCCCGGGACGCACGCGCCCGCCACGCACGCTACCGAGTGCCAGCCCTGCCAACCCGGCCGGTTCTGCGTCTCGGGCTCCCAGCAGCTCTGTCCTGCAGGTCGGTGTGTTGCGATCAAACGCATCCCGAATACAACTGAACCAAATGCATGCTGGGAATTATAGAGATGCCGTTTGTTCCCACGTACCGCCGTACGTTTGTGGCACCTACACTGAACAAAAATATAAACGCAACACTTGTTTTAGCTCCAAATTTTTCATGAGTTGAAAGCAAAGATCTAAGACTTTTTCTATGTACACAAAAGGCCTATTTCTCTCAAACTTTGTTCACAAACTTGTTTAAATCTGTGTTAGTGAGCACTTCTCCTTTGCCGAGATAATCCATCCACCTGACAGGTGTGGCAATATCAAGATGCTGATTAGACAGCATGATTATTGCACAGGTGTGCCTTAGGCTGGTCCACAATAAAAAGGCCACTTCAAAAATGTGCAGTTTTATCTTGAAAAGAGACATTTCATAGGCACTGAAGTATGGATTTCACAGATATGCAGGGGGGTCAGAAAACCAGTCAGTATCTGGTGTGACCACCATTTGCCTCACGCAGTGCAACACATCTCCTTCGCATGGAGTTGATCAGGTTGTTGATTGTGGAATGTTGGTCCACTCCTCTTCAATGGCTGTGCGAAGTTGCTGGATATTGGCAGGAACTGGAACACGCTGTCGTATACGCCGATCCAGAGCATCCCAAACATGCTCAATGGGTGACATGTCCGGGGAGTATGGAGGCCATGCAAGAACTGGGATGTTTTCAGCTTCCAGGAATTGTGTACAGATCCTTGCAACATGGGGCCGTGCATTATCATGCTGCAACATGAGGTGATGGTGGTGGATGAATGGCACAACAATGGGCCTCAGGATCTCGTCACGGTATCTCTCATAAAATGCACCCGTGTTCGTTGTCCGTAGCATATGCCTGCCCCATACCATAACCCCACCGCCACCATGGGCCACTCTATTCACAACGTTGACATCAGCAAACCGCTCACCCACACGACGCCCATTACCACCGCTGTCTGCCATCTGCCCTTTACAGTGAAACCGGATTCATCCGTGAAGAGAACACTTCTCCAAAGTGCCAAGACGCCATCGAAGGTGAGCATTTTGCCCACTCAAGTCGGTTACGACGACGAAACTGCAGTCAGGTCAAGACCCCGGCGAGGATGACGAGCATGCAGATGAGCTTCCCTGAGATTCTGGCAGTTTTCTGACAGTTTGTGCAGAAATTCTTGGTTATGCAAACCAAGTTGTTGCATCAGCTTGTTCGGGTGGCTGCGGTCTCAGACGATCTTGCAGGTGAAGATGCCGGATGTGGAGGTCCTGGGCTGGCGTGGTGACACGTGGTCTGCGGTTGTGAGGCCTGGTTGGATGTACTGCCAAATTCTCGGAAAGGAATTTGGAGACGGCTTTATGGTAGAGAAATGAACATTCAATTCACGGGCAACAGCTCTGGTGGACATTCCTGCAGTCAGCATGCCAATTGCACGCTCCCTCAAAACTTGCAACATCTGTGGCATTGTGCTGTGGTGATAAAACTGCACAGTTTTAGAGCGGCCTTTTATTGTGACCAGCCTAAGGCACACCTGTGCAATAATCATGCTGTCTAATCAGTCATCTTGATATTGCCGCAACTGTCAGGTGGATGGATTATCTCGGCAAAGGATAAGTGCTCACTACACAGATTTAAACAAGTTTGTGAACAAAATTTGAGAGAAATAGGCCTTTTGTGCACATAGAAAAAGTCTTAGATCTTTGCTTTCAACTCATGAAAAATTGGAGCTAAAACAAAAGTGTTGCGTTTATATTTTTGTTCACTTCCTCATCCCTCCGCCTGCGCAGGGTCCTACTGCCCCGCGGGCTCGGGCTACGACCCGCCGGGCTGTCCCGCGGGCTCCTACAGCGGCCAGCCGGGCCTCCGCTCCGCCTCGCAGTGCCGGCCCTGCGACGGCGGCCATTACTGCTCCGGCTCCGGGAACAGCAGCTCCGTCAGCGGGCCGTGCCACGCGGGGTACTACTGCGCACGGGGCAACGCCTCGCCCACGCCGCCGGCGTCTCGAGGCCCAGGTGAGCCGGAATATATACCCAGTCCTCGCCCTCGCCATCTACTGGTACGTGTTCTTGTGTGAAGTGTGTGTGTGTGTGTGTGTGTGTGTGTGTGTGTGCGCGTGCGCGTGTGAAGTGTGTGTTCACAGGGAAACCAGGGCTGCCTTTCTTTCACTGAGGTTCCTCCCTCCGGGCCTGGGAGGGGGGTTTGGTAGGGAAGTCATTCCAGGCTATCTGTGGTCTCCTTCCCCCCCCCCCCCCCCCCCACCCTTATTAAGCAGAAGGCGGCCCCTGTCCTGCTGGTTTCTACTGCCCCGGGTCCTCGGTCCAGCCGCTGCCTTGTCTGACCGGAACCTTCTCTAACCTCTCCAAACAGGCTGCACAGGTACAGCCACGACGTAGGTCCTCTCTCTCTCTCATTACTTTCCCCGGGATAATCACAGTGGACTCTCGTTGAATAGACATGAGACGGTATTCTTTATTAATTTTTTCTCATTAGATTGGCTTCTTTTTCACTGAGAGAAGTCAATTTAACTTTGGTGACGAGC
Source organism: Coryphaenoides rupestris (assembly GCA_002895965.2). Classification (NCBI taxonomy): domain Eukaryota; kingdom Metazoa; phylum Chordata; class Actinopteri; order Gadiformes; family Macrouridae; genus Coryphaenoides; species Coryphaenoides rupestris. Next base: position 113,385 of record PIJE02000699.1, on the reverse strand, counting down.
AAGTGGAAATAGTTTGTCCAATGACTCATGTTTGCTCACTCCCTCATAAAAGATAACATATCAATATCTGCATGCTTATATAGACATATATCAAAGATGTGTACTTGTATCAACATCACATTTTGGCCTCGATCCATGTCTGTCTCTTTCCATAGCTCTCTCTCCATGTATTTTTCTCTCTGTCTGCCTGTCTGTCTGTCTCTCTCCATGCCTGTCTCTTTCCATGTCTATCTCTCTCTGTCTCTTTCTCTCTCTCTGTCTGTCTGTCTGTCTCTCTCCATGTCTCTCTCTGTCTATCTCTTTCCATGTCTGTTTCTCTCTATGTCTCTCTCTATTTGTCTGCCTATCCATCTTGCTTTCTTTTCTTTTATATTCTATTCATCCTCCCTCCCATCCATCCTCTGTGTGTGTGTGTGTGTGTGTGTGTGTGTGTGTGTGTGTGTGTGTGTGTGTGTGTGTGTGTGTGTGTGTGTGTGTGTGTGTGTGTGGTGTGTGTGTGTGTGTGTGTGTCATGTCGGGTCTCCTCTCAGGAGGCTTGCCAGCTGTGTCCAGCGGGCCACTATTGTGACCGCGAGGCTCTGACGGCACCAGCGGGACCGTGCAGGGCGGGCTTCTACTGCGTGTCCGGAGCAGAGCGCCCTGACCCCCCCACCAGCGACGCCAGAGGAGGACCCTGCCCCAGAGGTAGCGTGTTGTACTTGTATGTATGTATGTATGTGTGTATGTGTGTGTGTGTGGTGTGGGCTGTGCGGTTTGTACTTGTATGTGGGTGTGTTTCGTGTGTGTGTGTGTTTTGTATTTGTATATACAGCATATGTGTGCGTTTGTGTGTGTGTGTGTGTGTGCATCGCATGTGTGTGCGTGTGTTGTGTTTGTATCTACAGTATGTATGTGTGCGTGTCTACCTGCGCGCCTACTCGTGCGTCTGTGTGCCTCTGACTCCCCCGTCTGTGTAACCAGGTTATTATTGTTCGGAGGGCTCGGTGGTGCCTCGGCGGTGTCCGCGGGGAACCATCAGCGAGGAGGAGGAGGAGGAGGAGGAGGAGGGGGGCGGGCGGGCCAGCTGCAGCCTCTGTCCCCAAGGGTAGGCTCACTGCTCAGCCCGACCGCACGCACGCTGCTAGCTCCGCATCATCTATGCACCCCACACTAGCATCCAAGCGATCCATCGCGTGGCTCTGGTGAGCGCGCCTGAGGGGCTGAGGGCCCCACTCGGCTCGGTTACTCTCTCTGACTTTTGTTTTTGTTCACTTTTTCAATGTGTGCTTGCAAACACGCACACAGCACACACACATGCTCACGCGCACACACACACACACACACACACACTCAGACGCAGATGCACACACACTCAGATGCACACACACACAGACACACACACACAGTCACACACATACTCAGACACATTGTGTTTTTGTTCGCTTTTTGAATGTATGCTTGCAAACACACACATAGCACACACGCACACACACACATATACACACTCGGTCTCACACACACACACACTCAGTCACACACACACACACACACACACAGTCATACACACACACACACGCACACACGTAAAGCGAGTAAGTAAAATATATCTACTCAACGGCACAGGGAATCAATTGTATCCCATCTGTTTCGCCCGGCCAGGTTTTACTGTCCCAGAGGTAACAGCTCGCTGTCCGAGCGATACGAGTGTCCGGCGGGACACTACTGCCCGGCCGGCACGTGGTCCGGACACCAGCACCCCTGCCCCGTCGGATCCCTCAACCCTCACCCCGGCGCGGCCCGACCGCAGGCGTGCGCGCCCTGCCCTCCAGGTGACGACTCACACCTTACCTTACCTTTTTAGCGATGCCCGGCGCGTTCCGCTACAGTAGTTAGGTAGGCGGAGTGTTTTGAGCATCGGGCGCTCGATGGTGATAAGCGCGCTGCTGCTGATGGGCGGGAATGCCTGGGCCTGGAGAAGTACAAGGAGCCGGATAATTGCCCAGAAATGAAATCTATATCTTGCATCGAGGTGCAAGCAAATACTCAAATCCTTTTGTGCTGATTGTGCTGTATTCGAGTTTCCTGCTGGAAAGTCGTTTTCATTCATACAGTGGGTAACTTTGGACCATCCAGTCCAACTCTCTCTTCTTCTTCTCCTACTGGGCGGCAGTAGCTCAGGAGGTAAGAGCGGTTTATCTGGCAACTAGAAGGTTGCTGGTTCGATCCCTGGGCTCCACCGAGCTAAGTGTCGAGGTGTCCCTGAGCAAGA